>JAJIBD010010947.1:0-35731 GCA_021461705.1 Cryptotis parvus
GCTAGTTCCAGAGTTAGATGGATATGCAAATGGTCTGTTTTCAGTGAACTCTTGCTGTTTCCAGTGACAGGACCACAGGCAAACGCCTTATCCTCTGTACTACAGTGCAAGCCCCTCTGTTTCAAGTTTTTTTTTTTCTTTTTTGGGTCACACCCGGTGATGCTCAGGGGTTTCTCCTGGCTCTGCACTCAGGAATTACTCCTGGCGGTGCTTGGGGGACCATATGGGATGCCGGGATCGAACCGGTCGGCATGGGCCGCCGTGTGCAAGGCAAATGCCCTACCCGCTGGGCTATCGCTCCGGCCCCACTCTGTTTCAAGTTTTTTAACTTGCAATTAATCTATTACTTTCAAGTATTTCGTCAAAGAATACCATCTTTCTTTCTTTTCTTTCTTTTATTTCTTTTTTTGCGGCGTTCCCAAGGATACCGCCATGCAGCTCTAAATCAAACCCAGGTCTTCTGCTGCCAGGCCCAGGCTCTGCCCACTGCGCTATCGTTCCCACTCTGAAAACACTCTGTTCCATTAATTTTTCCTCTTGTTTTTCTATTTTCAACTTCACCGATGCCTGCTCTTCATTATTTCCTTTCTTGTGCTAACTTTTTTTTTATTTGTTCTTCTTATTTTCAGGTTCTTGAGAGAGAGAGATTAGGTTATTGATTTAAGATATTTTCTAGGGCCGGAGAAACAGCGTGGAGGGGAGGGCATTTGCCTTGCACGCGGCCGACCGGGTTCGATCCCCAGCATCCCATATGGTTCCCCAAGCACCACCAGGAGTAATTCGTGAGTGCAGAGCTAGAAGTAACCCCTGTGGGGCCGGAGCGATAGCCCAGCCGGTAGGGCGTTTGCCTTGCATGCAGCCGGCCCATGCCCGCCGGGTTCAATCCCGGCATCCCATATGGTCCCCTGAGCACTGCCGGGAGTAATTCCTGAGTGCAGAGTCAGGAGTAACCCCTGAGCATTGCCGGGTGTGACCCAAAAAAGCAAAAAAAAAAAAAAAAAAAAGTAACCCCTGAGCATTGCTGGTGTGACCCAAAAAAAAAAAAAAAAAGCTGGTCCAATGGGCTGAGTATATGCGTTGCATGTAGGAGTCCTTGGTTGAAATCATGTGCTGATCAAATACCTAAGAGTCGGTTTGACAAATACCGAATCAGATTACAAAGCAATCTGTACAAATACTTTACTTCAAGAAATAGAAGAGGACCAAAGGAAATGACGAAACATTTCCTGCTCATGGATTGGAAGAATTATCAAAATGGTAATATTCCCTAGAGCTTTATTTGGAATAATAAACCCCCACAGAGAGCTAAAAGCAATACTTGGGAAAAAGAAGATGGGAGGTATCAATTTCCCCAACTTCAAACTCTACTACAAAGCAGTAATAATTAAAACTTTATGGTATTGATATAAAGACAGACCTGTAGACATATGGAATAGAAATGAATATCCTGAAACACACTTTCAAATATATGATCACTTAATCTTTAATAAAGGAGCAAAAAATATTAAGTGGAGCAAAGAAAGGCTCTTCAACAAACGGTGCTGGGAAAACTGGGCAGCTATGTGTGAAAAAAAGGAACTTAGACCTTCTAACGTCATGCACAAAAGTCAGATCAAAATAGATTAAAGATCTCAACATCAGACATGAATCTATAAGATGCATTGAAGAAAACAGGAAAAGTGCTCTATGACACTGAAGCTATAAAGGCATCTTCAAAGACAAAACACCACTGACAAAGCAAATGAAAGCAAAGATAAACAAATGGGATCATATAAAACTAAAAAGCTTCTGCACCTCAAAAGAAATGGTGACCAAGATACAGAGACAGCCCACAGACTGTCTGTGGGAAAGAATATTCACCCATCTGATAAGGGGTTAATATCCCCGGATATATCAGACACTGGTAGAACTTTACAAGAAGAAAACAGTCAACCCCATCAAAAAATTGGGAGAAGAAATGAGCAGAAACTTCCTAAAAAGAAGAAATTTGTATGGCCAAAAGCATATAAAAAGTGCTCTTCATTAATCATCAGGGAGAGGCAAATCAAAACAACAATAAGGCATAATCTCACACCACAGAGACTGGCACACATCTAAAAGAGCAAGAACAACCAGTGCTGATGTGGATGCAGGGAGAAAGGGACACTCATCCACTGTTGGTGGGAGTGCAGACTGATCTAGCCCTTTTGGAAAACAATATGGACCTTCCTCCAAAAACTAGATATTGAGCTCCCGCTTGACCCTGCAATACCACTCCTGGGAATATACCCTGGAAACTTAAAAAATACATAACGGAAACTCTATCTGCACTTCTGTGTTCATCGCAGCTCTATTCAAGATAGCCAGAATCTGGAAACAAACTAAATGCCCAAGAACAGATGATTGGCTAAAGAAACACATCTACACAATGGAATACTATGCAGCTGTCAGAAAAAAATGAAGTCATGAAATTTACCTGTAAATGGATGAATATTGAGACTATCATGCTGAGTAAAATTAGTCAGAAGGAAAAGGACAGCTATAGAATGACTGCATTCATTAATGGGATAAAAATATAAACCAGTATTCTACTAATTGTGAGAAATATTAACACCAGACTAGAACTAAATGTTGAATGTACACAAAAGGATTTGCATGATAATCCCTAAATGTCTGTAGGGCAAGCCACAATGTGTAAGAGAACAGAGAGACAGAGAGAGAGAGAGAGGAAAAGTGCCTCCCTGTAGAGGCAGGCTGGGGGAGATGGGAGGAATTTGGGGCCATTGGTGGTGGGAATAGGGCACTGCGGAGGGGCAGGTGCTGGAATAATGTATGACTGAAACCTAACATGAACATTTTTGTAATTGTGTATTATTCAGTGGCATAATAAATTGTTTTAAATTATAGGGGGTTGGCCCTTCCCCCTCCATTTTGTCGAGCCTGGTGGCCCCGCCCAGGAGCTGCCCTGGGGCGACCAGCCATAGCATGCAGTCTCAAACGTGGCTGGAGAAGCTGGAACTTGGCTCTCCCCAGGCTTAGCTGACCATGGAGGACAGATGGGTTTTTTGGGAGTGGGCCCATCACCTCTGGGGGGTCCCAGAAGCAGCCAGATGAGACTCGCCCACCACACTAGCTGCCACCTTCGCTGTCTGGATGCTGGGATGCTGCCTCAAAACCAGATTAACAGAGCAAAATGTGTTGGAGCCCAGGTAGGCAGCTCCCAGAGACGGGAATCGCTTAGGAATTCGTCAGATGGAGCCAGGGGTTGGCCCTTCCCCCCCTCCATTTTGTCCAGCCTGGTGACCCCGCCCAGGAGCTGCCCTGGGGCAACCAGCCATAACATGCAGTCTCAAACGCAGCTGGGGAAGCTGGAACTCCGCTTTCCCCAGGCTCAGCTGACCATGGGGCTCCCACTCCCAATGGGTTTTGGGAGTGAGCCCATCACCTCTGGGGGTCCCCGGAGGCAGCTGGATGAGACTCGCCCACCACACTAGCCGCCACCTTCACTGTCTGGACGCTGGGATGCTTCCTCAAAACCAGATTAACAGAGCAAAACCTTCGCTGTCCAGATGCTGACCATGAGGCCCCTAAGTTGCTTGCAGCCACGTGGTCAATCAAACTAGTGGAAACAGTTATGTCCTTCAATGCATTCTACAATGTGTAGGAAAGTTAGGCGGGAGGGAGAGATAGAGAGGAGAGTAAAGACATATGGAACTCGCCAAGTAGTTGAGTTGTGGGAGGGGGAGGGAGGTGGGGACATTGGTGATGGGAGATAGGTTCGGTGGAGGGATGGGTGTTGGAACACTGTGGAACCAAAAACTCTACATGAGCATCTTGCAATTGTATGTCTAAAAGTGGTGTAATAAAATTTGGGGGGGAAAAAAAGACATGATTATTACCATAATGAGATCCAAGTAAGAAATAAAGTTTAATGTGATATATATTAGATTCCTGGGTTGAAAATTTACTTATGTAAATGATAATTTATATTTTATTGTATTACATTAAATGGTTTTAATTTCCTTATTTACATAATATAGCAATTAAAACAATATAGCAATCATAAAAAAATAAATTATGTGCTGAGGGAGGGGCAGGAGCGATAGCACAGCGGGTAGGGAGTTTGCCCTGCAAGCAGCAGACCTGGGTTCGATCCTCGGCTTCCCATATGGTCCCCCGAGCACCTCCAGGAGTAATTCCTGAGGGCAGAGCCAGGAGTAACCCCTGAGCATTGCCGGGTGTGACACACACACACAAACACACACACACACACACACTTGGGATGAAGAGAATTGTTCAAAGACTGAGCGCATGCTCTGTAAGCTGAAGCCCAAGATTCAGCGATGGGTCCCAGACACTGCATTAAGTTCTTGGGCACCTGTCATAAGTAAACTCCAAGCACTATTGAGGGCAGCCCCTAAATCAAACCCGAACCAAAGCCAGACCCGCAAAGCCATTAAGAGGTGAACGTCAGATGTGATACATCCACAATGAACTTTGAAAACAGGATACTCGTGAAAGCGTATACTTAGCAGAATTCCCTTTCTATGAAGTGTCCAAATTGGAGCAATTACGAAGATAAGGCAGCCCTAAAATGGGGCGTGGAGGTGTGGATTAGAGATGGCAGCTGCTACTAACTGCTGATTTCTTTGGGGTGGTAAAAGTCTGGTCAAATTGGATTGGGTGATGGATTCCCCAGTTCCGTAAATGCACTCAAAACCATTATGCACCTTATTTACGGATTTGTTTTTGGAGGAGGCTCACCAGGCTCATGGCTCTTTGAGCTCAGGGATCATTCCCGGTGGTGCTCTAGGGACCGTATGTGATGCCGGGGATCGAGTCAGGACGACCACGTGAGGCCAAGCATGTTCTCAATGTCCTGTCCCTTAGACACTTGCCAGCATTTATGATAGGTGAATGGTGTAAAGGGTGACCGGTGAATTGTATCTCAGTAAAGCTGTGAACACACACAAAGGGGAGAAATATAAGAACCAGAAAGACGGAATCTGTGGGCAAGGGGCCAAGACAGGACCAGCAGCCGGGGGAGGTGGAGAAGCTCTGCCTTCCCCACCCCTTCCCTCAGTCCTGAGACACCCCCCAAGTGCCCCTCCCGGTTCCATCTCAAGCAGTTGGGGGTGGGGCAAGAGGCCACACCCACGGCCAATCAGACTGTTTGACTGTTGGCACATACCAGCTATCTTCCCTCCAGGTTTCATCTCAGACAGTGGGGATGGGGCAAGAGGTCACACCCGGCCAATCAGACTGCTGGGCATTTGGTGAGGCCACACCCCGACCAATCAGACTGCTGGGCATTTGGTGAGGCCAAACACCCGGCCAATAAACTGCTCGGTGGTTGGTGAGGCCACACCCCCGCCAATCGGACTGCTGGGCGGTTGATGGCAGGACACAGAGCACTTCAACTGCCATCTGCCAAGCTCCAGAGACGATTCTTGCAAGTGCAGGCGGCACCAGAGAAACTGCTGGAACCTTCTAGGTCATAACAGTGGCCCAGAAAACATTGTTTGGCTGCCTTTGGCAGGAAAAGAACAAATATGGCTGAGAGTGAGCAGAGGCGTTGTCTTGTAAGGGGCACAGTGCAGACCAGGCAGAGGGTCTCGCCCCAGCAGGTCAGGTGCCTCCTGGAAGCTGCCCACCGTGTCGCCGAGGGTCCAGATGGGGCAATGTGGGGGGCTGGGAAGAGGCAGAAGGTACAAGATAGCTGAGGGCAGGACCTGGAGTGAAAGTGTGGGGTGTGAATGACACCAAATGAGGGGCAGCTCTGTGTGTGTGTGTGTGATGTGTGTGTGTGTGTGAGTGTGAGTGTGTAAGCTGGCAACATGAAAAAATAAGAGAAAAATTGAGACAGTGGGTGTGTGAGAGACTAAGTGAAAAAATGAGAATAATTCTGGGTGAGTTGAGTGTGCATAGGAGAGAGTAAGTGTACGAGGAAAAGCGAATCAGTGTGTACGTGAGTGTGTGAATGACAGTGAGTGTGTAAGAGAGGTTGAGCTTGTTATTAGAGTTGTGGATGAATAAGGTGTGGACATGGCCTCAAAATGTCAGCGACAAAGGGCTGCCCTGCAGGGCCCTCAGAGGACAGACTCTTGGGGCAGAGGCAGGCGGACAGGTCCCCATTAGCACCTTCAGGGCTAGGGCTGGGTTGGGGGAGGACAGGGGCCTCGGTGGGAGCTGCCATGCGCACACGGGACAGTCTGGCTCCTCCTCACTCGGCCCCAGGGCAGCATTTGCTTTCCAGCTCTGCCAGCAGCCCTGTGCTCTGCCACATGCTCCTGCAGTGCCGCCTGCCCCGGGCAGCGGACGGAGCCCGTGCCCTGGCAAGCCTGACGCATCCCTGGCCAGCACGCTCAGCTCCACAGCAGACAGAGTTGCTTCCTGCTGCTGCAGACTCAGCCACAGGACAGAGACTCACCCCCACCCCAGCCTGGCTGAGGAGTCCAAGGACCAAGGTGAGGGCTGGGCCCAGGTGAGCCTCTGCGGGTCAGCACTGGACGCCCAGGCTTGGACCTGCTACTCTGAGGGGCTCAGCGGCAGGGAAGATGGGGGGCAGCCCTGGCCTCCCCAGGCTGCAGGCAGCTGGTCTCCACTGGTCTGGGCCAGTGGTGACAGACTTGGTTTCAGCCATGAGACCCTGAAGGCCGCCCCAGGTGGGCCCACTGGTGAGCTGCAGGGAGGAGGCACCTTTGCTTGTCTGCCCGACAGCCCAGAGCTGTGCATCTCAGCCATGGCACTGATGTGGGGCTTTCTGCTGCTCGGGCATGGAGGTGCTTCTGACTCCAAACCAGGGAGGCACTGGGGGGCAGGGAAGGGAGAGGAGAGGGAGGGAAGAAGAGAGGAGAGAAGGGGAGGGAAGGGCAAGGGAGGAGAGGGTGGGCTAGGGCAGGGCAGAGGAGGGAGGGAGGTTGGGAAGTGCACAGAAGGGGAGGAGGAGGGCAGGGCAGGAGGGAGGGGCGGAGGGGGCAGAGCAGGGCAGGAGGGGGGGAGGCACAGCAGGGGGAGGGCCAGGGCAGGTGGGCGGGGCCAGGCCAGGGGCTGCCCAGGAGCCCCCTCCTCTTGTCCCTGCGGGCCCCACTGCAGCCTGGGAACGGAGGTGCTGCCACCCCCGGAGCACAGTGCCAGGGAGTGTCTGTGACCCATCCCTGTGGCCAGTGTGCGGCCATGCTGCCTGGACGGCTGCTCTGCCCGCCTGTCCTGTGTGGCCTTGCCAGGCCCCCGGGGCGTGTGAGCAGCCAGAAAGGCCCCAGAAGCAGCCCGGAGTCCTCAGGCCACATGAGCCCTCGTTGCACCCTGTCCTTTGGTCCCCACAGGCTGAAGCAGTGGACGCTGACAGACAGTAGGAGGCTGTGCGCTGGCCGCCCCCCACAGCAGCAGTCCCTGTCCTCTGCGTCAGGGGCAGGGCTGGGCGGGCCGGGGGACCTTCTGCCTCCTGCCCCCACAGGGCTCTTCTGCAGAGGGGCCCCCTCTGTGGCCACACTGCTCTGACCTCAGAAAGCAGCTGGCCTCCTCCAGCCGGGCACCCTCAGCACTGAGGCCTGGGTGGTTGGGGTGCCAGGGAGTTTGGGGGTGCTGAGAGAGAGAGGAGGTTGCTCAGGAAACGAGTCCGAGGCTGATTCCTCAGACCAGCTTAGGCGCCTGCTGCTTCGTGTTCTCGGCAACTTGGGGGAGATTTTCTGCCTGCCTGGTGTAAGCAGGGCCCAGAACGCCGGTCCGACAGAGGGGGTGTCTCTGACTGTGTGTCTGTGCTGACTAGGAGAGGGGGCTGTCGGGTGCCTGGTCCTTGGGCCTGTTTGCTGGCAGGCAGCACGTCCCAGAGCGGGGGCCTGGCTCTCAACCCTCAGCTGTCCCGTAGGGTCCCTTAATGAAAGGCGAAGGGTTTTGTTCGGTTGTCGCCCAGCCTGGGTCTGTTCGATTCTCTCCTTTCTGAGGGCCCTTCACGTGGCGGCATCCCGCGTGCTGACCCAGTGGGTCAGAGCAGGAGACTGGGTGCTGGACTTTTGCTAAGAAGATTTGCTAGCGATACGCTAGAGATCTCATTGCCTCGAGGTGCAGTGAAAGCTAAGGCTCCCATCAAGGAAGGGTCCCTGCAGGCTGGCTGGCTGTGGGAGGGAAGCCCAGTGGATTTTAGGGAGGTCAGGATTTGGCGTCCGTGCGTGACTGACCCACTGGGTCAGGGCAGGGACTGGGTTCTGGTCTTTGCTACAGTTGTTTGTCCATACTCTCAGAGTTCCAAGTACCTGGAGGTGAAGCAAAGTCCAGGTTCCGACCCAAGAGGTGTTGCAGAGCGCTGGTGCGGGAAGTGGGGTTCAACAGGTTACGGGAGGTCTGGGACTTGGCCAGGATCCAGGCAGGGCCCCTGGGGTAAAGTTGGCCTTGAGGGTCTGGCCCTGGCTTTCATGACCAGAGCATCTGGATGCATCACTGACATGCCTCTTCTCAACCAGGACTTTCAAGAAGCCTTTGTTCTTTCTCACTGCAGTGGTCTTCGAGGCTCATTGGTCGGCTGTCCCCGAGGGCCCAGGAACTACCTGGGGCTGACTTAGCTCATACTCTGAAGACAGGCTCCTGCTTCCTCTCCATTTTTCAACTGAGCTTTCCCTGCCTTGGGTTTGGCCTTTCCTAAGAGTCTTTGCTGATTTTTTCAGTAACTTTTTCCCATAATCTATTTGATTTTGCTGCAATATAGTTTGAGCCACTACTAAAAGGCTCTTTAAGTTTAGTCTCCCTGATTTTAGTCTCACTTGATCACTTGATATCCTGTTATTCATCGATTTTCTCGAGCGGGCTCCAGTTATATTTCCATTTGACCCTATCACGTGCCAGTGTAGCCCAATAGCATCTGGTTGTTTTAGGATAGCGAAGAACCTCAAACCGTTCATTCGGGTCTTGACAAGGAAATCTGACCATCTTGTAGGTGGGCGGCCACGTGATCTTTTAACATCCCATGGGATCCAGTCGGTAACAGCTCTAGTCCAGCGGTCTTCTCCAAATCGCATTACATGTCCAGCCCATCTGATTTTTTGATGCTTTGGCAAACGAAACAGCTTCCCTGATTTTGGAAGAGTGACAGAGGTCGGAACTCCGGGATTCCTTCTCTCACTTCAGTGAGACCTGATATTCCAAGCATGGCTCTTTCGATTCCTCTTTTGAAATCTAAACTCTTCCAGAGTTTAGTCTCGGGAAGAAAAAAACGATGGGGAGTTTTTAAAGGAAAACAAACATGAAAGGGTACTAGTCTCGAGGCTTCCTTTATGATACTGTAGACAGACGGCCACATCTCAGAGCTTGGGGGCAGCGTGGTAGGGGCCCGCGCACAGCCGCCCTCAGCCTCCCCTATGGTGAAGCTTTTGGTATTTCTCAGCTAGCAGCTGGAAACTCATTAACACTTGCTCTTGCCTTCTCCTGCCCCTCCTTGAAGAGCCGTTCCCTTGACTTCTGATGTTTCTTCTTTCTTAGTGTCTTGGCGATAAGAGTGTCTTAAGCAGTTACCATCCAACCCCGGGAGCTGCCTGGAGACTGGGCTTCTCCAGATGGGGTTTGTCCCTCAGTCAACAAGCCCTCTGGGGCAACCTTGCCTCGATCTTCCCTTGGGGTTCCTGCTATCAGCGGCCATTCCCACACTGCCTATGTGACCTCCCATGGTCTGCCCGTAGCAGAGTGCCATGGACCCCACAGCAGAGCACAGGGTCAAGGGTTAGGAAGCAAAGAGTGAGAAGTGCCAGGAGTGGGGGCTGTCCAGGCTTTGTCACAGGCCTGGAGGTTGTCAAGACAGTTCTTCCTTCTGGGTGCTACCTGATGTCTGGAATCAATTCCTTGCTCTCACTGGAGTTCCAGACTTTCCCGCTCAGGGTTGCCCTGAGGGGGAAACCCTTTCATGTTTCCTTCTCCTTCTCCTCTACTTTTCCTGACCCTGTACTGCCTCCAACCCCATTCCTGGGCCTTCGCTACCCTGAGTCCACGCTGCTGCAGAGGGTACAGCCCACTCACACTCTACTATCCCGCAACCCACGGCTTCCCCTAGATCAAGAGACGCTCCCCTTGCCCGTACTTCTCCTAGTGAATAGTGGGATATTTTCTCACCATAGCGTAGAGGTGGGGGGATAGCTCCTCCTCAGCATCAGAGGCCGGCATGGGGTTGCTTCCCTGAATTGCCTCATGTCCAATTATCCTAAGTTATTGGGCGAGTGAAAGACCACCCTGGGACTAACCCCCACCCTCACCTATCTCAGAGTCCTGAGCAGGCAGGTTTTATGTGGTGGTGATGGGACTGGGAGGGTGGGAGGGGCCACAGAGTCACGTGTGGCGTCAATACCACAGCTGACCCATTGGGTCTAGGCAGGGGACTGGGTGCTGGACTTTTGCCAGGAAGTAGAGTTATTCGGTCCATACTCCCAGAGTTCCAAGTACCTGGAAGTGAGGTGAAAGCTCACGTTCCAAGCAAGGAATGATCCTTGCAGACCAGTTGGCTATGGTGAGGGTGTCCATTTGAGGTCAGGAATTTGGTATCCGTGACATAGCTGGCCCAGTGGGTCAGGACAGGAAACAGGGTGCTGGACTTTTGCTAAGAAGAAGTGGTGTTCATCCATACTCCCAGACATCCAAGTACCTGGAGGTGAGGTGAAAGGCCCAGGGTCCAACCCAATGAAGTATCCTTGCTGTCTGGCTGGGTGCAGGGAGGGAGGTTCAGCAGCTTTTAGAGAGGTAATGCTAGGATCCACACCGGGCCTAAAGGGGAATCTCAGCTTAAGGGCTTCTCTCTGGAAGTGTTCCATAACCAGATCATCCTGGGTGGTAGCACTGACTTTGAACTTCAAAATCTTTCTCTTGCTGGACCATGATTTTCATTAATTCTCGGTTTTCTTCCATTCCAGTTGACTTTGGAACTCAATGGTTTAGTTGGTCTTAAGGCCCTACAGAGTAACTTCTTCCAGAGTTCAGACCTTTTGCTGGTTTCCTTTCTCATCATAATTTAGTTACTCTTAACATGAAACATACTTTTATGTTAGCGTCCTACACTTGAACATTACTGTTCCTGAGTTGGTACCTTCTCTTTCTGGTGACTTGTGATTTTTTTTTAATGGCCATCATTATAAATTCTCAGAACTTCTTAAGAAGATTTGGCTGAGCAATAAGTGCTCAGGTCCTGTAGCCTTTGGCACTCCCCACGAAAGGACTGCTCTCTGCTAGTGTCCTCTGGAGCTTCGGTGTTTCTGAACTCATATGACTGGCCCTTCGCACTGGTCTGAACCTTCTTTCAGCACTTCCATTCTCTGGTGTTCTTTCTCTTCCACTCCTAGTAAATGCTTTGCTCATTAGCTTACTGGTGATGCTATTTCTGTGGACTATGTCTTCTTGCTGAGAGAATGCCATCTTTATTTTTTCATTAAGGGAAAGACATTGATCTCCTCTGCATTGGATGAATACTTGACTTTTTTAAGGTGTCCCGTAGGGTCCTAGACTAATTATGACAGTAAGGAGAAAGCTGCCATCAGCTGCCTTAGCATATTGGCCATGGCCATGTGGCCAACAACACTAGCCAGACTCTGGATTTGAAGCATGTTAGGTAAAGGTGCCCAATGGAAGTGGCAGAAGATGGAGAGTCACTTCTTCCTGCACAGACTGCAGCCTGTGTGATTATCCAAGCTCAAGGTCCCTGTCTGTATTCCTGCCACGGCTCCGCGGCACCGGCTCGCGTAGCATGAAAGTGCTCACTGGGCCAGGGGATGGCTTCGGTACTTCCCCCCAAAAAGGGACAGTTACCAGACGGTGCTTCCCCTAAAAGGGACTGTCGCCGACAAAGCCCCCTAGAATTTCTTTGAATGTTTCTAAGAATGCTTGGTGTGCAATTAGAGTGCTTGTTTATGCTGAAACTTAGACTCTGAGTAATGAAGAAACTGAACAAAGAGAAAAAACCTGCGGCAACCGTAGCTTTCATCATACACAATTATAGCATAAAAATAAAGACAGTAAAAAATGTCAGCCCGCGCAGTGTCTGGCTGCCAAGGCCTGAGCTGGTCTCAAGTCCTTGATAAGGAAAGGCCCGTGGCCTTCAGGCCTTTGCTTCCCATCATTAGCGGGAAGGGAGAATTCTTGACCTATGGGTCGAGACGCCCAGCTACCCCCTGTTGACGGGAATGCAGTGATTAGACTCCCTAAACCTCCTGTGTGAAAAATAATTGGGCCTGTTAAAGTTAACACTTTCTAGTACAAAATCTTAATAATCTTACAATAATAAACTCTGCATAGAAGTTTTTATTTAGGAGTAAGTTAAGTTAATCTATAATATGTGCACAGAGCTAGTAAGTAATTCTTTGAATATCAGAATTAAAAAATATGTATCTTACTTAAGGCAAATATGAAAGTAAAAACAAAAGACGTCAGAAAAACATGTCTGAAAAACAGGTGCAGGCAAGCAGGCAAAAGGTGGTCATATGTGGGCAGACAAGATAAACTTTTTTTGATGTTAAAAAAGTCTCCTTTGCTAAAAAATAACTGGTGTAACCTTGTGTCTGTGCATTTGTTGAACATAAAAAGAAAAGTTTTGCCTTCAGTAAACGGCAGCAGCAGCATTTGACCTCCCTTGTGTCTGTGCCTGTCTGTCCATTGCGCCGACGTTCCTGTTCTCCTGACTTTCTCAGCTGGTATCCCCGAGACTTAGAGCTCACACCGACTGAGCGGTCTGCGGCATATTCCTTGCCTGATCTCCTTGCTCCTGCCCCGGGTGGGGTTCAAGGCTCCTAATTTCCTCTTCACCCCGCTCATTCCATAGCTCATCCTCAAAATGTGGTGCAGCCTGATCCAGCAACTTCCTCACCTCCTTCTAGTCCTTGCCATTCTTTCACCCTCATGCCACTTGCCCACTGATAGGGCTGGGATCGCGCACTTGGAACTCTGGACTAACACCATTTCTTCTTAGCAATAATCCATGTTGCACAGGTGAAGGAGATACACTTATTGCTAGAAGAGGGAGCATCTTTGGAATGGGTGCTCCTGAGCTGTATTCTATGCAAGGGATTCCTAAGGCCCGAGGCTCCCAAGGAACTGGCATGAGCCACGGGCCCATGAAGGTCCACCCGACCCTGCCACTCCCAAACTCTCCCAGTGAAGCTTCCAGGTGAAGGTAAAGAAACCTCACCTGATGCACTTCACGAGGGCCTTGCTATCCCTTCCCTCTATTCCTAGTGTATAAACATGATTAAAGGATCCAGGGCTAATGGAAGTCTTGAGGGACAAAGCCACAGGAGAGGTGGTATTGAATCACGGCAGGGATTAGGAGGCTTCAAACCTTGGAAGCAGAACATGGCCTGCAGTAATAATAAAGGCAGAACGCACAATATTACTCTGGAATAGATATGGACCTTGTGGAGGTTTTTGAGATACCTCTGGCTGCGTGATGTTCATGGTCAAAACTATTATATGCTCTTCTCCGTGTATTAAATCCTGAACTGCCTTTGTTCTCAGTATGTTACCCTCTCCTCAGGGTGCCTTGCAAGGAAGCTTTGGAAACAGGGACTAGCCATGACAGATGAGTGTTTGATAGACCTGGACTAGGTGTATTCACCTGGAGATTTGCATTTGAGTGCTGGATTTTTGTCTTTTCTAAAACCCTTCTTTCTGAGCTGGGCTTGGAATTTTTGGTGCCCTTTGGAGAAGAAAAATCTGTCCTTTGGGAAAATCTCCATCTTAGTTTTGGATCCTGACCTGAGCGCATGGTCTGGGTCCAGCTAGGAATTGGCATTTTTGGTATTGTCCTGACCTTAGATTGTATTAGCAGAGTTTGTTTAATTATTGGTGATAAGTAAAAGTTTTTGGCACTGTGCTGAATTTGTGAATTTTGTTCATCCGTCACCAGCCCTTGAAATAAGAGGGAACTCCTTCCTTTCCTTATTGTTGGGGATACCAGAGTCCTCTGGCACCCACCAATGGGGAGAATTATCAACATAATCATCTTGCTTCCTAACTGATACTCTCATTCCTGTTGTGTGATAATGGGGATCCTTTCAGCTGTTCTCTATGACAGGGAGCAGTGCTATTGGAGGACTCTGGGCCTTGCAGAAGGGGCTTCTAATACTGAGTCTGGCAACAACAAAACTAGGCTCCACATAGCAGAATCCTTTTTAGATCTTATATGTTATCATAGCTTAATTCACACTAAACTTCCCCCATTTAAATCATAGTCTGACTTGCCTCCCTTTATCTCTGGGAATCGAGTATATGTTGATTGTATTCCCACCGAATACAGTCCAAAGTATTAACTGATTTTTTTCGGATGGAAAATTGTAGCCTATTGATGTCTAGAACTTGACAGAACAAACTGGAAATGTGAGAAGTTTATTAAACCACACACAGAGATCCCAAATAGAAAACTGATAGACTATAGGTTGTCAGTTTTCCTATATGGAAAGAGACAGAAAACTGACTCTCCTATATGGATGAGGAGAGTCATCAGGGTTGCAGAGAAATCTGCAAGTCATCAGTGTTAGAAAGCAACAACAAAAATGTCTTAACAAGGAAGATAAATGGACTACAGCCATATATAGCAGCATGGAATAATTTCACTGTGGGAACTTGTGACATTTGCCACAAGGATTGTGCAAGCTATTGATCATACATATGTATATATTTACATATGTGTGTGTGTATATATATATATATATATATATATATATATATATATATATATGAATTGCTCTAGGAACATAAAGCACCTCAAACCATTCTATCAGATCATGGGACTGAGGTCCATAGAGCAAGCAGATGCCCTTGGGCTCTACTAGCATGAGACAGGACTTATGGAGATGTTACTATGGAATTGGTGCGTGTGCTTACTTGAATCCCTTTCAAAAATAATTTGATATTAGTGGAGTTGAGTATGAATCTATCCCGTGGTTCTTGCATTCTGCTCCTGGCACAGTCATAATTACATTTCCCAAAATGCTAAAACCATTTGTCATATTAATAAACAGCAATCTGATAGCAAGATTTTATTTTGTCTCAAATGAAGCAAATATGCAGTAACTACATGAAAATTAGCTGTCTGTATAATTGAAGCAAAAAAGAATTTAGCTGAAAATTGCTAAATTCAACATAAAATTGGTGGTGGCCTATAGGGAAATAGTTAATACTATTGAGAAACAGCTGGGCCAGGAAAGTGCTGCATTCCCCAACAATATCAGGGCGTAGGAACAAATCCCCTTTCTTCCCCAAGGGACCTGTGGCCAGCGGACGGATGAAGACTCACGAATCCAGCAAAATTTCCAAAAAGCTTTACATATTCAAGTTCTAGCAGTACAATCCAAGGTCAGGAAAACCCCCCAAATTCCAATTCATAACTGGACCCAGACCACATGCTTGGATCAGGATTCTAAGCCAAGACGGCAGCTGGACCCTGAACAATGTGCTTAGGCCGAAGGTCATACACCCAAAGTGGAAGAAAATGGCCCCTTCTTCCTCCTCCTTGCTTCTTTTATTCCCAGAAACCTGCCAAGGACTTACAATCCAGCCCCTCGTGGACTGGGCCTTCTAGGGACAAAGCCTGATGTCCTTTAAGAGTTCAAGGACGCCTTTTCTGCATGGGCCCTGATGACAGTATCACCAATGTGCCTCGAGCGGGCACAAGTAACATCTCCATTCATCCCTGCCACATGCTATTGTAGTGCATCTGCTCACTACAGGGACATTAAGAGCCTCAAACCATTCAGTCAGGTCATGGGAATGAGGTCCATCATCTTCACTGTTCTTGCATATTGACTACAAATATTGATATTTAGACATTAATATGTACAAAATATTGAGGACAGTATACAAATATAAATCTTCAGGTGTTCTCCAGGCCCAAGCTTAACAGGTGCTAATATGCCAGCGCTGACTTCCTGCTACACAAAACTCCCTAGCAGAGTGCGGTGGGGGAGGGAGCAACATCTCTGAACCAAAAAAGCAGCTCAGGATATGATTTATAGAGGATAGCAAAACAATCCGTATCATGAATATGCATTCATGAACATATATTCATCTTGCCAATACAAGCAAATCTCTAAACCTCCACTATGATCTAGAATCCATCAGAATGTTGCTTACTTTGCTAAGGAATTATTGAGTCATGTTCACTCGCCCAGGGCAGGCTCACATGGCTCTTCCAACTAGCAGGACTGGTTGCGTTATGGTTGATCCAGACATTGCCAGTGATCTTTTGGATAAACTACACGTGTATTCCCCATGGGGACCCGTGGGGTAAAAAGAAAATTGCACAAAGCTAGCAAGACCCATGATAAGAATATTCTGCCATGTAAAGTTATAAAATCAAATGTCTTTTCCAATCCTTCCCACACTCCTATAGTTTTACTCCTGAGATTCCGAAGACAGAAGCAGCTCTTAACATATGCCAAATGTTAATAAGAGCCTAAAGCTCATTAGGGCATGTACTACAATATACCACACTTTTTTATGTTGTTTTGGTTTTGGGTCACACCTTAAACTCAAAGTTTAAGTTGAGTTTAAGTTTAAGTGTGGCCAGCTCAAACTTCTGACTCTGCGCTCAGAAATCACTCCCTGTAAGTGCTCAATAGACCGTGTGGGTACACCAAGATCAAACCCGGTTATGTGCGTGCAAAACAAGCAACTTACTCACTACACATCTCCAATAGCACTGCTCCCTGTCATAGAGAACCGCTGAAAGGAACCCCATTATCACGCAGCAGAAATGAGAGTATCAGTTAGGAACCAAGATGATTATATTGATAATTCTCACCCATTGGTGAGTGCCAGAGGACTCTGGAGTTCCCAACAATAAGGAAAGGACTCAAACTATATTGTGGCAAAATCAAACAGATTATGGAAAAAAAGTTACTGAAAAAAAATCAGCAAAGACTCTTAGGAAAGGCCTCACCCAAGGCAGGGAAAGTTCAGTTGAAAAATGGAGAGGAAGCAGGAGCCTGTCTTCAGAGTATGAGCTAAATCAGCCCCAGGTAGTTCCTGGGCCCTCGGGACAGCCGACCAATGAGCCTCGAAGACCACTGCAGTGAGAAAGAACAAAGGCTTCTTGAAAGTCCTGGTTGAGAAGAGGCATGTCAGTGATGCATCCAGATGCTCTGGTCATGAAAGCCAGGGCCAGACCCTCAAGGCCAACTTTACCCCCAGGGGCCCTGCCTGGATCCTGGCCAAGTCCCCAGACCTCCCCGTAACCTGTTGAACCCCACTTCCCGCACCAGCGCTCTGCAACACCTCTTGGGTCGGAACCTGGACTTTGCTTCACCTCCAGGTACTTGGAACTCTGAGAGTATGGACAAACAACTGTAGCAAAAGACCAGAACCCAGTCCCTGCCCTGACCCAGTGGGTCAGTCACGCACGGATGCCAAATCCTGACCTCCCTAAAATCCACTGGGCTTCCCTCCCACAGCCAGCCAGCCTGCAGGGACCCTTCCTTGATGGGGAGCCTTAGCTTTCACTGCACCTCGAGGCCATGAGATCTCTGCATCTCGCTAGCAAATCTTCTTCTTAGCAAAAGTCCAGCACCCAGTCTCCTGCTCTGACCCACTGGATCAGCACGCATGGATGCCGCCACGTGAAGGGCCCTCAGAAAGGAGAGAATCGAACAGACCCAGGCTGGACGACAACCGAACAAAACCCTTCGCCTTTCATTAAGGGACCCTGCGGGACAGCTGAGGGGTTGAGAGCCAGGCCCCCCCTCTGGGACGTGCTGCCTGCCAGCAAACAGGCCCACGGACCAGGCACCCAACAGCCCCCTCTCCTAGTCAGCACAGACACACAGTCAGAGACACCTTCCTCTGCCGGACCGGAGTTCTGGGCCCCTGCTTACACCAGGCAGGCAGAAAATCTCCCCCCAAGTTGCCGAGAACACGAAGCAGCAGGCGCTTATGCTGGTCTGAGGAATCAGCCCCAGACTCGTTTCCTGAGCAACCTCCTCTCTCTCTCAGCCCCCAAACTCCCTGGCACCCCAACCACCCAGGCCTCAGTGCTGAGGGTGCCCGGCTGGAGGAGGCCAGCTGCTTTCTGAGGTCAGAGCAGTGTGGCCACACAGGGGGCCCCTCTGCAGAAGAGCCCTGTGGGGCAGGGAGGCAGAAGGTCCCCGGCCCGCCCAGCCCTGCCCCCTGACGCAGAGGACAGGGACTGCTGCTGTGGGGCGCGGCCAGCGCACAGCCTCCCTCCTGTCAGCTGTCAGCGTCCACTGCCTCAGCCTGTGGGGACTAAAGGACAGGGTGCAATGAGGCTCATGTGGCCTGAGGACTCCGGGCTGCTTCTGGGGCCTTTCTGGCTGCTCACACGCCCCGGGGCCTGGCAAGGCCACACAGGACAGGCGGGCAGAGCAGCCGTCCAGGCAGCATGGCTGCACACTGGCCACAGGGATGGGTCACAGACACTCCCTGGCACTGTGCTCCGGGGTGGCAGCACCTCCGTTCCCAGGCTGCAGTGGGGCCCGCAGGGACAAGAGGAGGGGCTCCTGGGCAGCCCCCTGGCCTGGCCCCTGCCCACCTGCCCTGGCCCTTCCCTGCTGTGCCTCCCCCCTCCCTGCCCTGCTCTGCCCCCCTCCCTGCCTCCCCTCCTGCCCTGCCCTCCTCCTCCCCTTCTGTGCACTTCCCAACCTCCCTCCCCTCCTCTGCCCTTCTTTCCCTTTCTCTCCTCTCTCCTTCCCTCCTCTCCTCCCCTTCCCTGCCCCAGTGCCTCCCTGGTTTGGAGTCAGAAGCACCTCCATGCCCGAGCAGCAGAAAGCCCCACATCAGTGCCCTAGCTGAGATGCACAGCTCTGGGCTGTCCGGGGCAGACAAGCAAAGGTGCCTCCTCCCTGCAGCTCACCAGTGGGCCCACCTGGGGCGGCCTTCAGGGTCTCATGGCTGAAACCAAGTCTGTCACCACTGGCCCAGACCAGTGGAGACCAGCTGCCTGCAGCCTGGGGAGGCCAGGGCTGGCCCCATCTTCCCTGCCGCTGAGCCCCTCACAGTAGCAGGTCCGAGCCTGGGGCGTCCAGTGCTGACCCACAGAGTCTCACCTGGGCCCAGCCCTCACCTTGGTCCTTGGACTCCTCAGCCAGGCTGGGGTGGGGGGTGAGTCTCTGTCCTGTGGCTGAGTCTGCAGCAGCAGGAAGCGACTCTGTCTGCTGTGGAGCTGAGCGTGCTGGCCAGGGATGTGCCAGGCTTGCCAGGGCACGGCTCCGCCTGCTGGCCCGGGGCAGGCGGCACTGCAGGAGCATGTGGCAGAGCACAGGGCTGCTGGCAGAGCTGGAAAGCAAATGCCGCCCTGGGGCCGAGTGAGGAGGAGCCAGACTGTCCCGTGTGCGCATGGCAGCTCCCACCGAGGCCCCTGTCCTCCCCCCAACCCAGCCCTAGCCCTGAAGGTGCTAATGGGGACCTGTCCGCCTGCCTCTGCCCCAAGAGTCTGTCCTCTGAGGGACCCTGCAGGGGCTCTCTTCCTCTGCGACATTCCCAGGCCATTTTCCTCACCCCTCTTTGACACCCTCAACTGTAATCACAAGCTCAGCCCGCACTCTCTTATTCACACTCACATACACTCATCCCCTTTCTTCACTCTTTCTTCCTAAGCTTGCTCACTCACACACAATTATTCTCACAAGTCTCCTGCACGTTCACCCTCTCACTCACACACTCACCCTCTCAATTTTCTCATATTCCTTTCCATGCACGATCTCTCTCTCTCTCTCTCTCTCTCTCTCTCTCTCTCTCACACACACACACACACACACACACACTCATCCTCTCACACACAGCTCAAACTCATTCACAAACTCACATACTTTGACACTCTCACGGTCGCTCGCATATTCTCACACACTCCCATTCCACATTCTTCTCTCAGTCTTGGCACACTCCTTCCCTCTCACACACTCCTCACTTGCATTCCCTTTCTCACACTCTCTCACCCTCA
The DNA here is from genome assembly GCA_021461705.1 of Cryptotis parvus. Classification (NCBI taxonomy): domain Eukaryota; kingdom Metazoa; phylum Chordata; class Mammalia; order Eulipotyphla; family Soricidae; genus Cryptotis; species Cryptotis parvus. The sequence continues at coordinate 19,892 of JAJIBD010010947.1, forward strand.
CACAGACACTCAGACTCTGACACGGCCCACCCCCTGCCCAGCGGAGTGCAGGGGCCGGGCAGAGGCTCATTTTCAAGAGCCCCGGAACATTCCTGACTTGCCCCACACAGGCTGCGGGGCTGACCACTGTGTCCTCCTCTCACTCTGTGTGGCCGGGAACCTGGGGCCTGGACGCCCACACCGGGAGGCGGGTGTGTCCCTACATGAGCCCGGAGGGCCATTCCCTTCTGGGGAAGCCTCCGGCCCTGGAGCCTCTTCCTCCCTCCCTGTCTCTGCTCCCCACCCGACAGAGCTGGATGCTGGCTGGGGCCCTGAGGGGAGCAGGGGGCGCCCCTGTTGGCCTGTACCCCAGTCACCCTAAACAGCCGACAGGACCCACAGATGACCGAGAAGAGGCAGGGGCACCTGGCCCTGCAGATGTGTGAGCTTGGGTCCCTGGGACCCCCCATCCATCTCCCCAGGATGGGGGCAGCCCCCCCTGCAGGGGAGACTCTAGGCCCACAGCGGCTGCAGGCTTCCCTCCGAACAGGCTCTGGGCCCTGCAGGGCGAGCTGAGTGTCGCCTGCTCAGGGACCTGACTGGCATCCGGGCTGCTCAGACCCCTGCAGATGGTTCCTGTAAGAGCCAAAAGTCAGGCCAAGACCCCAGTATCCCGCACCCAACACCCTAACTCCACGGGCTGACCTTCAACTCTCTCCCGTCCCTTCTGAGTCTTCCCAGCTCCTGAGATTGCCAGAGTGGGAAGCTCCCAGGAGGGGGCGGACCCTCTAACCTCTGGCCCCCACCCGCTGTGAGATGCCTCTCTGCTCACTCCTGATGTTGGTCTTCTCCAGCCCCAGGCAGCCTCACTCTGTGTCCTGGGCCTGACGTGACGGCTCTGACCACTGGTGTGACCTAGAAGTTTCCAGCAGCTTCTCTGGTGTCACTGCCCCTGGCAAAACTGATTCCTGCTGGAGGAGCCAAAGGAGTTGGTGGTTGACTCTGTGTCCTGCCACCAACCGCTGACGAGCCTGATTGGCCAGGGTATGGCCTCACCACCCCCGCCCGGGACTGGCTGGTGGTCACCAACTGCCTTAGATGGAACCCCGAGTAGGGGACAGTTGGGGGTACTTAGGATGTAGGAAGGGAGTGGGAAAAATTTAAACTTCTCCACAGCTTTAGCTTCTCCCTGGCTGCTGGTCTGGTCAGTCCTTCCTGTGGGGCTGTGAGCCAGAGTTACCTCAGCCCTTTTCCTCTGTGGGACCAGGGAGTCTGCAGAGTCCCCAAAGAGAAAATCATCTATGCTGAGGCAAACAGCCCCTTCAGTAACTAACTCCCTAGTGATGATCCCCTCCCATGGTCTCCTCAAACCCTCTCCAAGGAGACCCCTCAGGAGAGGAGGAAATTTCAGAATGAAGCTTATCTGTCCATGGAAGCACGGAGCCCAACTGGGGTTGCAAATATTGGGTAGAGTTAGAGTGAATTGTGTTCCCTCTCCCAATGCACGAGGGGAAATCTAAACGCACTGTTTGGGTCTTTGGAGTTGAGGGATTTGAGGGGGGAGTCATTAGGCCAAGAGGAGAGCATAGGAGTGAACCCTCCGTGACAGGGGCAGGTTCCTATCAGGAGACACCCCAGAAAGGTAAAGGTTCTGTCTGCCACATGAGGATACAGCAGAAAGGAAAACCGTTCACCAGGAAGAGCCATTGCCAGAAGCAGCCCTGAAGACCTGTCTCAGGCCTCCTCAGCTGTGACAATTGAATCTCGCTTCTTGGGGATTCTTTCTTCACATTTCACTGTTATTTCCATAGAGCAGTCGGAGTGGGTGAAATACCTTTTCCTCTGTGTTGAAAATTAGGGAGCTACCTAAACTCCCCTTTCCGCTTCCCAAACATACCCTGATACCCTGATCTTAGTACATTGAGGAACTGAGTCACTTTGATCTGGCAGTATATGCTTTAGCAATGAATCCAATTTGATTGAAGGTATTTCAAATCATTTGGGAGCATCTAATCTTTTTAGCAAAGCAACCTCTGGATTGAGATCCTGTGTCAAAAAATTCAGTCGGGGACTGGAGAGATAGCTGAGAGGTAAGCTGTAGACCAAGAGACTGGGGTTTATTCCCACCTCAGCATAGTCTGAATACCAGTGAGATTGGTCTCACCCCTGAGCAAAGAGTCAGTAGTAACTTCTGAGAATTGCCAGGCATGCCTTGCCATGCCCCCAAATGAGCCTCGCCAGGATGACCTCACGTGGCCTGTTAACATTTATGACATGGTTCTATCTTCTACCCATTCAAAACAATTGGAAACTGGGGTCCCTGGGAGGCGAAGTGATTTTTCTAATTCTGGATCAGCTAAAGAAAACTAGTGCCCAGATGGGAATTAGGATTTCTATTCTATTCTGGAATACACATCACTTTACAGTGCTTTGGCCAAAGATGGACCATATCTGTGACAAATGGTCCCAACAGCCTCTCCCAAAGATCCTGGATGTGTAGCGCTGTCCCAGACGGGTTTGTGCAGCACGGTCTGGGCCTTTCACATGACCACTCATTGCTCAATGCATTTCTCTAAGCAAATGAAGGAGAGAAGGTGGCCTTCAGTACTAAGCACGTTCTGCTTTTACTGGGGACGGAATCTATTAACGTGCATGAATGAGGGGAGAGCAAGTGCCAACAGGAGCCTAAGAAATAGGAGCTTCCACTTTGCCGCTCAGATGAGAAGTTAGAAAGGTCCTACCACAGTGCTGACCCGGGTTCTATCTCAGGCATCACACGGGTCCCCCAGCACTGCCAGGAGTAATTCCTGAGTGCAGAGCCAGGAGTAACCCCTGACCCAAAAAAAAAAAATAGAAAAAAAAGAAAAAGGGAGGCGACCACCTTGTTAGCCACCAGAGGGCGCTCTCAGCAAACACATCTTGATGTGGCTTTTCTTTTTTTTCTTTTTTTTTAAAGTATTTTATTATACCACCGTGGGATACACAATCACAAAGATACGCAATTAAAAAGTTCATACCTGGGTTTTGGTTATACAGTGTTCCAGCACCCGTCCCTCCACCAGTACCCATCTCCCGCCACCAACGTCCCCCGGTTCCCTCCCCCTCCTCCCAGCCTGCCTCCATGGCAGGTTCCCCATTTCTTTCCCTTTCTCTCTCTCTCTCTCTCCCCCTTCCTTCCCCTCCAGACTATGGACTACAGAACATTTGATGTGGCTTTTCAACCCTTTATGTACTTCATTGTCCAAACTGGCATTAGCGCTGTCTTTCCTACAAGTGAGCACTTAAGTCCAGGCGCCAGAGTCTCAGGGCATGCACATTTAGACATTTTCTGGCATTTCCCTAGTGGGGAGCAGAGACAAGATAATCACCCAAGCAAGGGTTTGTTTGCAGGATGAAATGGAAGATTGGACCAGGGGAGGCGGGGGCGAGTGTCCAGGTGTCACAGCCCCAGCTGGCCCTGCTCCAGCGCATTTCTAGGAGTGCGACATGAAGACACTCATTCTCTCCCCTGGGCCTGGTTTCTTTCTGTGAGGTGTCTGGGCTCAAGGTCCTGGGAAGCCACCAGTACCGCCCACCCAGGGAGTCCCTGGACCTGCCCTTCTCCTCTATGCCCCAGCCTGCTCTCAAAATGGCCCACCTAGAGGAACTCAGAAAGGCACCAGCCTCTCACTATTCAGAGTGAGGCATTCACGGGCTTGCACAGGGCTGCTACTCATGCCTTTGTTTCCTTTTTATTTTGGGGTCACACCCAGCAATCAAGCCAGACGACCCCCCCACTCCATGAGGGCCTCCATTTTCCACATCCGGACTTCCCTCTCGTCAGAACTCCACCCAGCAGACCAGCCTATCACAGTCCGGCTCATCGAAATCCACCCTGCTGCAGTCTTTTTTTTAATCCGCCCAGGTATGCTGATCCAGAGACAGACATGGGACAGAGCTGCTACTTGCTCTCCCTGTGCCCAGCCGCTCACAAGGAGCCCAGGAGAGATGTCGGGTTCCTAGCCCTGGCCCACCAGCCCAGCAGAGCCTTGCAACAAGCCAGACGACCCCCCCACTCCATGAGGGCCTCCATTTTCCACATCCGGACTTCTCTCTCGCCAGAACTCCACCCAGCAGACCAGACTATCACAGTCCGGCTCGCGCAGTTCATCATTAAATGCTGAACTTAGAGATGACTGCAAGAGTATGCTACCTTCACGGCAGAGCCTGACAAGCTACCCGTGTTGTATTTGATATGCCAAATACCAGTAACAATTATAGACCTCATTCCGGAATGGATTGTGGCTCTTTATGTTCCTGGAGCAAGCAGATGCCCTTGGGCTCTACTAGCATGAGACAGGACATATGGAGATGTTACTGGGGCCCGCCTCAAGCAAATCGATGAACAACGGGAAGACAGTGATACAGTGATACCCAGCAATGCTCAGGGGGTTACTCCTGGCTCTTCGCTCAGGAATTACTCCTGGCAGTGTTCAGGGGGGACCATATAGGATGCTGGGGATTGAACCTGGCTTGGTCCCGCAAGGCAAATGCCCTCCCTACCCGCTATACTATCGCTATGGCCCCCATGCCTTTTGTTTCTAGCACGCAGAGGATGGTGTTGGATAGATGACCTGTCCTTTTGGGGAAGGTGCAGGGGAGTTGGGCCACACCTGGTGGTGCTCAGGGCTTACTCCCTGGCTCTCCATTCAGGGATTACTCCTGGCAGGGTTCATGGGACCATCTGGAATATCAGGAATTGAACCCAGGTCAGCTGTGTGGAAGCAAGCGCTAGCTGTGTGGAAGACATTTTTCTACTGTGCTCTCTCCAACCCCAGGGGATTCATTCTCGTGCATAGGGCAACACGAGACAGACAAGCTGCCAATCCAGACGGGGCCACCTTGGGAAGAAGACCAGAAAGGATGAGGAAGGAGAGAGCACTGTAGCAGGAGTTTGCTTCATCAAGCACACCAAGAAAGCGCCATGGCGGGGAACAGAGGGGTCTTTGTTTAGACCAGTTGCTCAGACCACTGGGTCTAGGCTAGGCAAAGCACCTGAAAACGTAGACAAAGCTTGGGGGGTCCAAGAGCCTGTTTTTTTGCAGGCATTATTGAAAACTCTTCGTGATCATATATCATGTAACAATGCAGGGACATTCTCACATCATAGTATCTTATCAGCATGGCTACGAGGAGTGTTCAAAACCCAACATTTTCTTAGCTTGGAGCAGGGAATTTAGTCCCAAGTGAAGACAGGCTGGGCATCTTTTTTTTTCCTTTGGGTCATGCCCAGCGATGCTTAGGGGTTATTCCTGGGTCTGCACTCAGGAATCACTCCTGGCCCCGCATGGGGGGACCATATGGGATGCCAGGGATCGAATCTGGGTCGGCTGCATGCAAGGCAAATGCCCTACCCGCTGGACTATCGATCTGGCCCCCAGACTGGGCATCTTTAAAACATTTTACCCACAAGCAAAACTACTCCAAAGCATACATGTGTACATGCTTTAAATCATTATAAAATTAAAGCTACAGATACATAGCCCGAGTTTACATTATAACAAGATGAGAGCTGTTTCCTGAACACTATTTCTTGGGACAGATGGATGGATTTGGGGCATTTATGTCGAATTTTAGCTCCTGTAAGTCTGTATTTTTTTAGCTCAATTTCTTTTCTTAATTTGGGGGTGGAATTGGACCACTCCCGAAGTACTCAGGACCAATTCCTGGCTCTGTGCTCAGGAGAAACCCCTGGCGATGCTCAGGGGACCATATGTGGTGCTGAGAATTCGAATTGGGGTTGCTGTCATTGCGTGGCTATATGCACTATCTCTCCTGCCCCTCAGTGGGTTCTAAAACTGTTTTCGGTAATCCCCTCTGTATTTGATCCTTCTTTGACCCAGGAATACAAAATGATTTAAAGAGAGTTTTAACGTATCAGATTCCACCACCCTCACAAAGTTCCTCTTGGGTTAGGGGAGTTGGTGTTTCCTTGAACATGATTTTTTCTGTCAATGAGTGCATGTTTTCATCAAGTGTCTTAAGCCTTTCTAGCCAGAAAGGGTGGAGTGATTCTAAAGGAGGGGGACAAATTGTGAGGGGGACCAGCCTCCTGCTCTGGCTCTAAGCAACCCCACAGTGACCTGAATCTATGGGTCTTTCTCATCCGGATAATGGGCTGCATCACTTTCCCAGTTACTCGGCCAAGCCATGATATGCGCCAATGCCATCGTTGTTGTGAAAATCATTTGACAGTAACAACAGAAGCAGGAATATGGTGATCATTTACCCATGAAGCTACAATCCCCAGGTCTCACTCATTAGCGGTGTTTAGCTTCAACCACAAGAGTGGAAGAAGTCAGGGGAGCATTTACAGTTAGCGGGAAAAAATAAAAACGAAGAAGAGACATTCACTTACGGTAGCAAATAGAGTGCTTTTAAGAAAACAGCTGCTTTTCCAAGCCTCAAGGTCTACCTTTGAAAATGGAAATGACACCCCATGGATAGCACCCCATTCTAAATGTTAGAACTTAGAACAATATTTATCTACCACTCCACAATGAGTCAAAGGGTCATTTCCAGTGAAAGTCACAGAGCTTCAATAGTTCAGGTTTAAGTAATGTGTGCAGAGAAACACCACTAACGAAATACTTAGCAATGTAGAGCACACTGGAAGAAAGTGTGTGTGTGTGTGTGTGTGTGTGTGTGTGTGTTTTTGGGGGGGTTGGGTGGGCAACAAGCTGTTCACTGCCATGTTTCCTACTGAGACTCTGTTTTTTCAGAAGCTGAGGCCTTGACAGGAAGCCCCCCACATGCCCCCTCCCCAGGATTTTTGTGGCTCAGTTGGTTGCAGTCTTTGGCAGAACGAGTCCATTTCTATTCTGAAAACCTGGCACTGCCTAGGAAAAACCAGAGCCATAAGACGGAAGCTTTGTAGTCTTGTTAAAGGCATTAAAACGCTCTGAGATTCATTCACAGACACTGTCTGAGAGTTGGTGTCCAGACAGCGAAATAGCAACATGTGTGGTTGGGAAGGACGAAATGCAATTAATGATACCTCTCAACTCTTTTAAAAAAAAGTGTAATTGATTGAGATTTTGCGGTTTATAATACTATTAATATTGCTTTCTTGTGCACATCATTCCAACAGCACACCCTTCTCTTGACCTCGGCTCAGTGCCCCATTTCTTTCCAGGCTTCTCGCCTCACTCCTGACAAGCACAGTGCCATCACTTTATTGACTATAGAGATTTGAATCCCCATTCCTGAACCTCATGGTCATTCTCCACGCCAGCCTACAGTGGCCCAGTGGCCTGTGATACCAATAGTCAGTCACACTGTTGCCTGTGGAATCAGGATGGGACCCAGACAGTGTGGTGGGCCTCTCATACTGGTGCGTGAGGTCTGGGTCTAGGCTTTCCCTACTCAAGTCATCCTGGAAATGCCAACTCCCATGGGTGTGGACTCTAGAGACAGCATGTAGAGCAAGGGCCAAGGCTTCCTGCTAATAAGCACTGCCAATGATCCAGGTGTAAATAAATAAAGCCTGTTGGAAGTGCGCCTCCAGCCCAGGTGACCATCGGCTTGTGTGGTCATGGCAGATACCTTGACTTTGAACCATCCAGTTGAGCTGCTTCAGAATCATTCCACCTCGAAGCCAGGTGGGTGGTTGCTAGTCCTAAATGTAGGGGCAATAGCAAACAAAGAGAGTTACAAGGACTTATAAGCTTGGGAAGTCATCAGGGGTTGCTACTGGGGTCAATGACCCCATAGCCGTGTGAAATATAGAACTAGGTCTGTGCTGCTTTGTAAAGAGTCTTAAATTCCTTCAAAGTAATGTTTACAAGTACCACATCCAGCTCACAAAGAGAAATGGACACAGGCAAAAGCAGATTTTTTTTCCTTCTCCCAAATTCAGTGGGAAAGAAGAAACTCAACATGGCACAGGGACACAGGAACCTATGGAAAAGGAAGGAGGCCCCCATGGGCCCCAAGGCTGGATCCCAGCTCTGAGACCTGGAGACATCACCTCATCTCTCACAGCATGGACCCTGGAGCACCGTCAAGAGCAATGGGGAGCATAGAGCTGGGTTTGTCCCTGAGCACTGTGGGGTGCAACACAACACACAGGCAAAGGAAAAGAACAAAAGAGGCAAAACCAAACTCCCCCCAAATGGAACGAAGACAAAAGAAACAAAAAGCATATAAAACGCAAAACAACCCCCACCCCACCAAAGGCCTTTCGCTGCATCCCTGCAGCCTGCAACTACCTACACTAAACCCACTGGAGGACAGGACCCCAGTTTATTCTAGTTGCATCCCTCCAACAGCCTCATGACTGGCAGGTTACCCCTGAATCCATGACAAGCATAGTTGGACTAGAAACGGGCACTGTGTTTATAGCAGCCGAGACAAGAGTGAGCGTTCCCCCAAGGATGGTCTACCCGAGCTGGTCCTAAGAAAAGCAGAGAGAGACTGGAGCAATAGTCCAGCGGGTAGGGCGTTTGCCTTGCACGCGGCTGGCCCATGCTGGCCCGGGTTCGATCCCTGGCATCCCATATGGTCTCCCTGAGCACCGCCAGGAGTGATCCCTGAGTGCAGAGCCAGGAGAAACCCTGAGCATCGCGCGGTGTGACAGAGAGAGAGAGAGACAGGAGAGAGAGAGAGAGAGAGAGAGAGAGAGAGAGAGAGAGAGAGAGAGAAGGAAAAGCAGAGAACCTGGTGCTCTCAGAGTTGCTGGTCATGTCAGCATTCCTGACCAGTGGGTCTGTCCATCGCTGCTTTGGTGCAAGAACAAATCCTGACCCAAATGGGCCAAACATTACCAAGTTTGACAGCACTTCTGTGAAGTGCCTTTTTCTTTGCAGGGCACAGGGCAGGGCATGTCGCTGAGAGCTTAGAGGGAAAATGAAGGAATGGTAAAATCATAGCAAGCAGCCTACTGCAATTAAATGTGATTTGCCACAACTTAAGTATCACTTTCAGATAGTGTCAAATTAAAGCATTTAAGAAGATGGCTGGAAGAGGAGGACTTTTTTTTTTTTTTCTTATCTAGTAAAATACTGGCACAGGGAGACTCAAAAGGAAACTGCCAGATGCTGTTTTATGTGCTTGGCATGTTTGCGCCTAATATCTCCTGGGTGTTTTTGAATTTTTCATTGTCTGCAAAATTGCTCCTTCATTAAAAGTGCCTCAGAAATCCCCTTTTAAATGATGGAGGTGGCAGTTGATTCACATCTGTCCACCTGGTTTGCTGTTTAGAAACGCAGGGAATTATTATCAAGAGTACCTTTATTTAACCTTGAATTTCCTGTGTTTTCAGGGAAAAAAAGTATGCTGGCTTGTCAAAGAAACAGGAATGATATTTAAAGATGGATTTATTTCATGCTTCCCTTTGTTTAAACTGAAGCTACGAATTCCCGAAGTTTGACCTTCTCGTTGTTAAGTTGGGCATCAGAACTCCTCATTGTAATTTTGCTTTAGTTTAAACCAGATTCCACAAACTTATTTGGCCTACTGCCCCTTTTCAGAAAAAATACTCAATGTCACACCCCTCCTCCACGGAAATCTGCCTTTTACAAAAGAACAAACTGAAAGCACCCTCTGACTGCACCTAAGGTTACTATGCAACCCTCTGGAAGGTTCCAGTACCCAGAGGACAGTGTTGCCCATTTTAGGAAACGCTGGTTAGACTCTTTCATACCATTTAGCAGGACCTATGCATTAAGTAGGACTGATATTAAGTGTCTGTACAGCTACAGTCAAGTATTACTAATGTGACAGTATATAAACCGGTATAGAAACCAAACACAGACTTAGACAGACATGGTTGGCAAAGCAGGGGAAATTTAATTTTCAGATAAGGTACCACCCAGGAGAGCAGGTGGGGCAGAGAGGGGCAGGCAGAGTAGAAGGGGCTCGAGAACAGTGTTGGTGGTTAGGGGCATAATGGCGGTGCTGGAGGCACATAAAGAACCAGAAATATAAGCAGGGAAATGATTATAAATTATTTTTTAAAGGCATCACTCACAAGCTTGCATTCAACCGCCTGGGATTCAACACTGAGCTTTGTTTTAGGCAGAAATCAATGGTTTTTGTGGTTCACATGCCTAAAGTTTAATTCTCAGTAGTTTAATTCCACTACAACTTTTATATCTCACAATAGTGTGAGATTTAAAAGCAGTAGTGGGGCACAGAGGGACAGCTCTCTGCCATCGCATGGGCCCTTGGGGGGCATGGCTGGGAGCCACCTGCAAACAGAGCCAGATGTAGCCCCCTGAGCACCTCTGAGAGTGGCCTAAAATCACACAGACACACACAGACACACACACACAGACACACACACACTTTTTAAGCCTTGATAGAAAAAAAAGAAAAGTTTCCTAGGTGGTGGGAGCCAAGGTAAATTAGTTTCTAAATTGCATGAATACTAGCAGATAAGCTTGACAAAAATAAGTTCAAAAAATATGTGGAATATGGAAAGTTTACTGGTGACAACTTAGGTTGGAGCTTGTAGTTTTAGAAAATGTTCATCCTTTTTTCTCCCTCCCACAAGCTTTATTCAAAACAAGAGAAAAGTGTGTCTTTATAGCCAAATATGTATATAAGCATTTGCATATGTATACAAGCATTTAATTGCATGGAATCCCTTTACTACTAATAAGGAATGCAATCTTTGCTTTGGGTTAAGGAATTACCATGCCCTACCTCATGAAGGGTTGGGAGAGGGAGCTCTGTGCAGTAGGGTTACAGATGAGGCACATCTGTAACCCTAAGGTGAAGTAGCTGCCTTACCTGGCAACTGAGCTGCCTGGGAAAGTGGTCTACCAACACACGCAGTGCCAGAGGTTACCCACACAAACCCTCTGAAGGAACCAGTCAGTAGAATGAAAGGCAAATGGGAACCAGATGAACTGCCACTGGTCAGACAGACCTAAGGAGATAGTATCAGCACCTGCCAGGGCAACCAGAATGTGATCTAGAAACAGAAGAGAGATGTTAGGCAAATACTTGAGAAATCCAATGAAACGTGGTCTCTACTGTTAGTCTATTTGCTGGCTTATTCATTGAAACAGACATAACTTAGCGGAATGAGACAGCCCGGAAGGTACTCCAGGTTCTATGGGAATTCTCAGCACCTTCTTTTCAATTTTTCTTTAAATCTAAAACTTTTCTGAAAAACGTAAGGCTAATTTTTTTCCTTCCCACCTCCCCCAAACATAATTACAATTTTAAAAAGATTAAATACAAGTGATGAAAGAGTTGGCAACCCGATGGGGTGACTGACTGGGAGACTCGGAACACCGCACCTATCAAGGAAAACTCTGAGAGACCGGGTCCTATGCAAAAGCAAGGGTTTTTATTAATATTCGAGTATACCCGGGCTCATAGCATGACCGCGAGCAGTCAGCGGCTAAGAGCTCCAAAGCCCTTCCAGGGAGGATCTTTTAAGAGATAATTCCCGCTGCTACAGAAAAGCCCCGCGCAAAACCATCCAATGGATTTAAAATATTACATCAAGGCTCAGCGCAGGCAGCCAATCACTTTGTAACAAGTAACCATCACTACCAATCGGGTCACGTGTGGGATTATAGGTCAGCAACGCTATGCGCACATGCAGGAATGCAATTCAGGCAATTCAAGCCAGATAGCAGGTTCTGGGCTGGGGTTTCCTAACCTCTAACAGGAATTTGTTCTGGGCCTTTTGTAGATAACAGGATGAAAAGGTCACTCAGGCCCTAAATTGGTAACTTTCCAATAGTAGGCCTGCCCTGGTTGGTGAAGGGGGTAGCTGCTCTCTTTCAGTGATACGGCTCTCTACTACATGATTGTTTGCCAAAGTGGGTGATACTTCCCAGCCCTTGGGGGTTGCTGGAGTGATGGCTGGGGTGGGGAATGGTCAGTGATAATCTTGGTGCAACTGTGGAAGGAGACATAAGAAAAGTACTTTCCTTGGGGCCATAAAGAGAGTACAGTGGGCAGAGAGCCTGCCTTGCAAGCAGCTGACCTGGGTTGTTGGGTGACGCCCTATTTAGATTACAGCTACATTTAGCTTGCAGCTCCTCCCAGATCTGCTAGGAAGGCTTTGAATCAGGTCTGGGTGCTTGTAAATAGCCAGAAGACCACCTGAAGTGCTGCATTTGAATTGAACTATTTATCTGTTTTCATCTCTAGATAGCTCAGCCCACAATGGGCCAGGCTGGGAAGTTTTTGGCGGATTTCTGTCTATAAAATAAGCTGCAAGAAGAAAGGAGCCTCTTTTTTCCATTTTGACTTCCCTACCTGTCGGTCCTCTCTGCTCCTCTGTTGGGCTTCAACATGTGGCAGCCATCTTGGCCTACACATGCCGGGCCTAGCTGGGAACACAGAGTCCGGTTTTTCCCCTGCTCTTGGATTGTATATCGGAACCTCTGATAGTAAAGCCCTTTTAAAACTGTGCCGGAGTCCTGAGTTTTCATCCATTCCCTGCCATCTTCGGAGGTAGAGGGAACTTGCTTCCTAGTAATGTTGGGGACTCCAGTGGCTCCCCGACACTGGGTTCCATTCCTGGCATCTCATATAGACCCTGAACCCACCAGGAGTGATCCCTGAGCACAGAGCTTAAATGTCATCCCTGAGCAAGACCAAGTGTGGCACACATACACAAAAAGGAAAAATAGAAAAGTACATTTTCTGAGGATCACTGAGTGATTTTTTTTTTCTGTAAAGTTGGGGAGTTGAGACTGGATCGATTAGGGTTTAGAAGCTTATGGCTAGACACAAATGGAAGTCTCTGAAAGCATTTAGGAAGAATATGATTAACATTGGCTTGCCTTGTTGATACAAATTTTTTTCTATGTTCTGAAGTTTTTCAGATGATTTTTTCAGATGACCTAAAACCTCTTCACTATCCAGGTATAACTCATTCAGTTCAAAAATTATAAAGAGAGCTGATAACGTTTTGTTCAGAATTTCAATAATAAACTTATTCCATCCTCACCACCTTCTGAGAAATGTGCTGTTACCATTTTTGATTTATCACAGCCATACCCAAGGATCTCACTCAGGGCCTACTCTTGGACCAAGGACTACTCCTGGAGTTGTATGGGCACCATATATAATGCTGGGGATTGAGCTTGGATATGTGACTTGCAAAGCAATTGCTTTAACCCCTGTATTATCTCTCTAGCTCTGGTCCTGGGGATATTTTGGAACTTCATACATGCTATGTATATATAAAGCAGTCATCCTCCTGAGCTATTGTGCCAGACCCAAACTGAAAAGTCTTGTTTTAAAGAGGAGTAAATAAACTACAGACCAATATCCCTGATGAACACGGATGCTAAGATCTTCAACAAAATACTAGCAAACAGAATCCAAAGACTCATCAAGAAGATTATACATCATGACCAAGTAGGATTCATCCCGGGTATGCAAGGATGGTTCAGCATTCGCAAGTCAATCAACATAATACATCATATCAATAAGAGAAAAAATAAAAACCATATGATCCTATCAATAGACGCAGAGAAAGCATTTGACAAGATCCAGCACCCGTTCATGATTAAAACCCTCCAGAAAATGGGAATTGAAGGGACTTTTCTCAAGATAGTTAGAGCCATCTACCAAAAGCCCACAGCGAGCATCATTCTCAATGGGGAAAAGTTGAAAGCCTTCCCCCTGAGATCAGGGACAAGACAAGGTTGCCCACTCTCACCTCTTTTATTCAATATAGTACTGGAAGTACTTGCCGTAGCAATCAGAGAAGAAAAGGACATCAAGGGCATCCAGATAGGCAAGGAAGAAGTCAAGCTATCATTATTTGCAGATGACATGATATTATACCTAGAGAACCCTAAACTCTCTACCAAAAACTCCTAGAAACAATAGACGCATATAGTAGAGTGGCAGGATACAAAATCAACACGCAAAAAGTCGGTGGCTTTCCTATATACAAATAACGAAAGAGAAGAAAGGGATATTAAGGAAACAGTTCCATTCACAATTGTGCCACAGAAAATCAAATACCTAGGAATCAACTTACCCAAGTGTGTAAAGGACCTGTACAAAGAAAACTACAAGACACTGCTCCAAGAGATAAAAGAGGACACAAGGAAATGAAAACACATTCCCTGCTCATGGATGGGGGAGAATCAACATTGTCAAAATGGTAATACTCCCTAGAGCTCTATACAGATTCAATGCAGTCCCTATGAGGATACCCATGACATTCTTCAAAGAAATTGACCAAACAATCCTGAAATTTGTATGGAACGATAAACCCCCAAGGATAGCTAAAGCAATCCTCGGGAAAAAAGAAGATGGGAGGCATCACCTTACCCAACTTCAAACTGTACTACAAGGCAGTAGTAATTAAAACAGCATGGTATTGGAATAAAAAACAGACCCATGGACCTATGGAATAGAATTGAGTATCCTGACACCCAACCTCAAACACATGATCATTTAATCTTTGATAAAGGTGCAATGAGTCTAAAATGGAGTAAGGAAAGCCTCTTCAATAAGTGGTGTTGGGAAAACTGGGCAGCGACATGTAAAAAATGAATTTGGACCTGTGTCTAACACCATGCACAAAAAATCAGATCAAAGTGGATTAAAGATCTCAATATCAGACTTGAATCCATAAAGTACATTGAAGAAAATATAGGAAAAACCCTCCATGACATTGAAGCTAAAGGCATCTTCAAAGATGAAACATCTCTAACAAAGCAACTAGAAGAAAAGATAAATATATGGGACTACATGAAACTAAAAAGCTTCTGCACCTCAAAAGAAACAGTGACTAAGATACAAAAGCAGTCCACAGAATGGGAAAGAATATTCACCCAATACTCATCTGATAAGGGGTTAATATCCAGGATATATCAGGCACTGGTAGAATTTTACAAGAAGAAAACAAACAACCCCATCAAAAAATGGGGAGAAGAAATGAACAGAAACTTCAGCAAGGAAGAAATTCGAATGGCCAAAAAACATATGAAAAAATGCTCATCATCACTAATCATCAGAGAGATGCAAATCAAAACAACAATGAGATACCACTTTACACCACAGAGACTGGCACATATTCAAAAGAACAAGAACAACAAGTGCTGGCGTGGGTGTGGGGAAAAGGGGACACTCATCCATTGTTGGTGGGAATGCCGGCTGGTACAGCCTTTCTGGAAAACAATATGGACATTCCTCCAAAGACTAGAAATTGAACTCCCATTTGACCCAGCCATACCACTCCTGGGAATCTACTCTGGGAAACCAAAAATACGCAGCGGAAACACCATCCCTACTTTTATGTTCATAGCAGCATTATTCACAATAGCCAGAATCTGGAAGCAACCCGAGTGCCCGAAAATAGATGACTGGATAAAAAAGCTTTGGTACATCTACACAATGGAATACTATGCAGCTGTTAGGAAAAATGAAGTTATAAAATTTGCCTACAAATGGATGGACATGGAGAAGATTATGTTGAGCGAAATTAGCCAGAAGGAGAGAGACAGTTACAGAATGACTGCATTTATCTGCATAACATAAATATATAGGTACATATTATGATACCAATATCCAAGGTCAAGTGAAACATACATCAGGAGGTCCTGTCAAAGGTGGAAATTATCACAAACGTGTGGGAGTCAGAGGCTAGGTAAGACAGAAAATGGAACAGTGTGCTAACAATTGTGAGGGTACTAATGCCAACCTAGAACTGAGCATTAAATAGAGGCAAAAGGATACACATGACAACCCTTTAATGTATGTTCTGTAATCCATAGTCTGGAGAGGAAGGAAAAGAGAAAGATAGAGAAATGGAAAGAAATAAAGAACCTGCCATGGAGGAGGGCTGGGGGAGGGGGAGGGAACCGGGGACGTTGGTGGTGGGAGATGGGC
>JAJIBD010010948.1:0-16589 GCA_021461705.1 Cryptotis parvus
GTGTCAAATATTTTTCAGACCGTGATGCACTGAAAATGGAGTCAACCACATGCAGAAACAGGGAGTCAAATCAAACAGCTGGAAACTGAACAGCTCACTGCTGAACAACCAGTGGATCATAGAAGAATTCAAAGAGGAAATCCAAAGATTCCTGGAAACAAATGAAAATGAAGACACAAACTATCAGAACTTGTGGGACACAGCAAAAGCAGTGTTAAAAGGAAAGTTCATAGCTCTGCAAGCATCCATCAGGAAAAAGAAAGGGCCCACATAAATAACCTAACTTCAAAGCTCAGAGTATTAGAAAAGCCCAACAAAAGGAACCCAACCAAGGGAGAAGGAAGGAAATAATAAAACTTAGAGAGAAAATCAATTAGCTGGAAACCCCCCCAAAATCCAAAAGATTAATGAAACCAAGATCTGGTGCATTGAGAAAATAAACAAGATTGACAAAGCACTTGCAAGACTTATAAAGACAGGGGGAAAAGAGAACCCAAATAAATAGAATCAGAAATGAAAAGGGGGCATTGTAACAGAAACCACAGAAATCCAAAATATTATCAGAGATTACTTTGAGAGTCTATGTCACAAAACTTGAGAACCTGGAAGAAATGGATAAATTCCTGAAGCCCTATAACTTTCCACAGCTGAAACAAGAAGACCTGACATACCTGAATAAGCCTATCATCATTGAGGAAATTGAAACAGTATTTAAAATTCTACTCAAACAAAAAAGCCCAGGTCCAGATAGATTCACCAGTGAATTCTTCCAAACCTTTAAGGAGGACCTACTGACAGTCCTTTTCAAGCTCTTCCAGGAAATAGAAGAAACGGAAACACTTCCAAATAGCTTCTATGAGGCACATATCACCCCTGTTACCCAAAGCAGGAAGAGACAACCTAATATAAGAAAACTACAGCTAAATATTCCTGATGAACACAGATGCTAAGATCTTCAACAAAATACTAGCAAAACAGAATCCAAAGATTTATCATACATGTTGACCAAGTAGAATTTATCCCAGGAATGCAAGGGATGGTTAAAGATCCTCAAATCAATCAGCATAATACATTATATCAGTAAGAGTAAAATTCAAAACCATGTGTTCAAATCAATAGATGCAGAGAAAGCATTTGACAAGATTCAACACCCATGCATGATTAAAGCCCTCCAAAAAATGGGAATTGAAGGAACCTTCCTCTATATAATCAAAGTCATCTACCAGAAGCCCAGAGCAAGTATCATTTCTCTACTGGGAAAAACTGAAAGCCTTCCCCTAAGATCAGGGACAAGGCAAGGTTGTCCACTCTCACCACTTCTGTTCAATATAGTACTGGAAGTACTTACCATAGCAATTGGAGAAGAAAAGGACATTAAGAGCATCCATATAGGTGAGAAAGAAGTCAAGTTATCACTATTTGAGGTGACGTGATATTATACCTAGAGAACCCTAAAATCTCTACCAAAAAAGCTTCTAGAAACATTAGATACCTATAGTAGAGAGACAGTGTACAAAATCAATACCCAAATGTCGGTGGTTTTCCCTATATACAAATAACAAAAGAGAAGAAAAGGATATTAAGGGAAACAATTTCATTTACAGTTGTGCTACAGAATATCAAATACCTAGGAATCAGCTTAACCAAGTGTGTAAAGGACCTGTACAAAGAAAACTATAAAACACTGCTTAAAGAAATAAAAAGACAATATGAGGAAATGGAAACACATTCCCTGCTCATGGCTTGGAAGAATCAACATTGTAAAAATGGTAATAATCTTTACAGCTTTATATAGATTCAGATGTGGTCCCCATAAGGATACCCATGACATTCTTCAAAGAAATTAACCAAACACTCCTGAAATTTGTATGGAATAATAACCCCTCACGAATAACTTAATAAATCCTTATGGAAAAAGAAAATGGAGGCATTACCTTTCCCAACTTCAAACTGTACTATAAAGTGGTAGTAATTAAAACAGCATGGTTTTAATAAAACCATGGTAATAAAAAAAAAAAGACCTGTGGACCTATGGAATAGAGTTGAATGTCCTGACACCCATCCTCAAATATATGATTATTTAATCTTTGATAAAGGAGCAAAATGTATGAAATTGAGCAAGGAAATCCTCTTAAACAAGTGGTGCTGGGAAAACTGGGCAGCTACATGTAAAATAATGAATTTGGACCTCTGTCTAACACCATGCACAAAACACAGATAAAAATGGAATAAAGATCTCAATATCAGATCTGAATCCATAAAGTATGTCGAAGAAAATATAGGAAGAACCCTCTAAGACATTGAAGCTAAAGGCATTGTCAAAGATGAAACACCACTAACAAAACAACTGGAAGCAAAGATAAACATATGGGAAACATGAAACTAAAAAGCTTCTTCACCTCAAGAGAAACAGTGGCCAAAATACAAAGACATTCCACAGAATCAGAAAAGAATATTTACCCAATATACATCTGATAAGGGGTTAATATATAGCATATATCAAGCACTCGGAGAACTTTACTAGTTGAAAACAGCCAACCCCATCAAAAATGGGGAGAAGAAATCAACAGAAACTTTGACAAGGAAGAAATTCGAATGGCCAAAAGATATATGAAAAAATGCTCATTATCATTAATAATCAGAGAGATGCAAATCAAATCAACAATAAGATATCATCTCATACCCCAGAGACCTGTACATATCCAAGAGAGCAAGGATAACAAGTGTTGGTGTGGATGCGGGAGAAAGACCTGCACCAGAAAAGACCTGTACAGAAACACCTGTACCAGTCAACATTCCCACTGTTGGTGGGAATGTCGACTGGTACAGCCTTTTGGAAAACAATATGGACATTCCTCCAAAGACTAGACATCAAGTTTCCATTTGACCCATCAATACCACTGTGAGACCAAAAAACACATAGTGGAAACATTATCTACACTTTTATTTTTTATAGCAGCACTATTCACTATAGCCAGAATCTGCAAACAACCGGAGTGCCCGAGAACAGAGGACAGGAAAAGAAACTGTGGTACATCTACACAACGGAATACTATGTAGCAGTTTGGAAAAAATGAAGTTATAAAATTTGCCTATAAACAAAAAACGAATGGAGATGGAGAGGATCATGATGAGTGAAGTTAGCCAGAGGTAAAAGGACAGATATAGAATGACTGCATTTATTTGCGGCATATAAAAAATAACATGATACCATTATCCAAAGCCAGGCAAAACATGGATCAGGAGGTCTCATCAGTGGGTAGAACCTACTGCAAATGTGCGGGAGACAGAGGCTAGGTAATACAGAGAAAGGAACAGTGTATTAATATTTATGGTCAATAATACACCAACCTAGAACTGAGCATTGCATGATTACCTCTAAATGTATGCATTAGAGTCCACAATGTGTAAGAGGAGAGAGAGGGACAGAGAGAGAGACAGAGACAGAGACAGAGACAGAGACAGAAAGAAGTGAAAGTTGCTAGCCATAGACTCAGGATGGGGAGTAGGGAATCAGGGGACATTGGTAGTAGAAAACGGGCACTGGTGGAGGGATGGATGCTGGAACACTGTATGACTGAATCCAAATTTGAACACTTTTGTAACTGTGTATCTCATGGTAGTATAATAAATATTTTTTTTTAAATGCACCTTGGTATACTTGCCTCAGACCCCTATAGACACCATGATTGAGATTTTTTATTGAACATGTGATTACACAGAGAGGCAGTTGAAGTCCACTTTTCTGCATGTTCACGTGTATGTTATATTTGTGCATTTGTGTGTAATGCATGTATAACTGGTATAAACACTAAATGAATTTAAATTAATAAAAAGTACAAAAACCCACAATTTTTTCAGGGATCTAGAGACAGTACATCGGGTAAGGCACTTTCGATGTCTTAGGCTTGATCCCCAGCACTATAGTAGGATCCCCAGGCCCCATCCAAGAGTGATCCCTGAATGCAGACCTAGGAATAACCCCTGAATACCTCAGTGTGTGGCCCAAAAATAAAAGATATTTTTCTTTGATAATCAAGCGGAAAAGTGTATTTCAAGATATTTTAATTGATGAGAAATGAGTTAGAACTCCAAATAATCATGAACTAAGCTTTATTTATTGAGATATTTGAGTTACATAATAGACAAATAGACATGTGAACTCCCCATTGTCTAATAAGTCTTATTTCTGCAAATACATAAATGTTTGTTTAAAACAAATATGGTAATTAAACATATTTAATACTCTGAATATTACTCAGAGTAAATGATTTGCTTCAGGCAATCGTTCTTAGATTTTTTCATTCCAAGGGAACATAACATGGTGCCTGGCAAATGCTTTGAAAAGGATTAACTATAAAATGTATGTAAATGAATCAGTAAATCTGCTTTCTCCTTATGGTATATAGTCAAAAGCATAGACTGACCTATGATTGATGGGTTCTTTACTAAGAGGAGAACATGGAAGTACATGACCCAAGAGTCATATTTTCTGTTTACTGCCTAAATCACTCTCCAGATATGATTATTTTCGTGAATATTAACATTTAGTTTATTTTCTTACTGTTATTCAACTCTACTAGAATAAAGCTTTTCAACAGAAAGGGGAAATGTATATTTTTTTTTCTGAAAGAGATCAGTCCATGCCAAATAAAAGCATGGGGAAATTATAGTTCATATTTACATGGCTTTATATCCATATATTTGTATATATTAGGAGGTGAAATTCAAAGACCATTGCCACTTTGAATACCTTTATTTTATTATTCTAGACGTATTCTCAAGACTTTTCTGCCATACTTTGTGCTCTGAAGCTTGATCACAGTTTTTTTTTAATCGTGTGTTTTCTGTCTTTATACCTTGTATTGAATATAACTAGAAGAGAGATCAGGGAGAAAAGGAAAAAGGCAGAAAGAGGACTGCACATCTCCACCTAATGGAAACTTAAGCTTGACCTCACGCTCATTCCCCTGACCTTAGATCTACTCTCTTCAATTTCTCTTACATACCTTGGAGTGCAACTGCACCCCATTTTATGGCCTCTGGGGGTACAATGATGATGAACATTATCCACTACTAGTCCTCTACTACTACTAATTATCTACTACTACTCTAATCCTTATAATTATAATCCCATTTTAACCTTATAGAGATAAATATTATAAATATTTCTTATAATGCTATTTATGGGATTATTTAACTTTATACATAGTCAAATATTTTCATTTAACAGTAGCATCTGTCTATTGTTTATCTGATGCAATCTTCAGTTACAAAATGCATAATATTTGTTCAGTGAGTTTGATGTTCCTTTGCATTCATTGACTTGGAGATATTGGCATACTACTTTGTAGTACACAAAGAAAACATCTCACTGCAGAATAAGAAAAGAGTAAATGTTTAAATGTTCAAAAGTGTACAATTTACATTTGGTTTTAAATATCAAGTTACTATTTTAATAATAATCAAATTCATATGACTTGATGTATTATTTATTTTCAAGTTTAAAGGCACTTTGTGCATACTGATATTTCATGGTTTAGTTGAGTTCAGGGAAAACAAACATTTCTATGAGAGAAAAACTTGAATAGAAAAAGCTGATAGAGAGTTTTGATGAGAAGAAAATGTATTGTGAAGCTTGGTCTCCCTAAATATAAATATTTGAAACGTATCTATATAATATATACACTATAGTATGGGAATATTAGCCATGCAGTTAATATAATTCTATACAAAGCGATTTGGAAAAGGAGTAATCCATTAACTCACTAGTCCAGAAAATACCTTGAGAAGACTATACTAAAATATTCTAGCACATTTCCAGAATTTTTTAAGTTTCCTAAAACCCTAGAAAATAATAACACTGTGTTGGCTTGACATAATATCATGTACAAAGTGATTTGGTTTTTATATATGGTACAAGGAAGACTTTCTGAGACTAATAAACTAAAAGCCTTGAAATTTTTATTGGATGGCCATTAAATTATATAGAGCTGAAACAGATTTAAAAATATATGAGAATCAGATATATATTATGTTATATTCTTTTGAACCTAATGAATGGGAATAAGGTTTAGTCTATTTCTCAGTATGCTTTTGTTGTAACATCTCTCTGTACTCATAGCACTGTTGCTTCTAAGTTAGCAAATGAAAATTTAATTTTCTGAGCTTCCTTTGTAGATGGCATTCAGTGACATTTTCTTTCAAAGTGTATATAAAAGGAGCAAAATATTTATCTTCTCCCTTACAGTAGGGTGACTGCTACTGTTCTGGAGCTAAAGCAAGTAGTAGCGATTGCTGTGGGTCTTAGCTTTATACATTAATAAGTTTTCCTTTATACTAAGAAAGCTGAGGATATGTTTATCTTGAGACTGTCTGCTCTAGGTATCAGCAATACCTCTACTGGGCAACTCTTGGAAGATGCTCCTTCCTGCTTGCAGTACCTTCTCCAACCCCTCTATTCTTCTCACACAGCTAACTGGTACATGCAGCCTAATCTTTCCAAAGACAAAATGTAACCTTTGATCCGGTATTTACAAATGGCACAGATTTTTGTCTGAGTGTATCACATGACCATTTTACATATGTCCATTTTCATACCACATTCTAGCCTTATTTGTTAGATTGAAATTTGTCTTTCTTAATTAGAAAACTTGAGAAACTCCTCCACAGGCAATAATGAAAAACGATCAAATATAATTCTGGTTTAATTTGCAGAAAAAAAAATCATAAAGGCTTCAGTGGAATTTGTAAGAACCATCCATTTAAATTGAATATAGTTCTCTTGTAAATTAGAAGTTACAGGAAACTCTCATATTTGTAACTGTGTCCTAAACAAAGGTAAATTAACTAAACATCTCTAAATATTTCACTACATTATAAAGGCCAAAATATTTACCATATCCCTTGGTACTGTCTACTTTTAGAGTTTCCTTTTTTAAGAACAAGATTTTTGTCACTTGCTGACTTGTTCTTTCTTTTTAAGCTTGTGTGACAGCTTCACCTTCTTTCAATGTATTTCCCTTTTATATTGAAAAGGAAATTGTGTGTGTGTTTGTGCGTGTGTGTGTGTGGTGTGGAAGGCCGCACGTGCATGCGTGTATGAGTGCTTGTAAGTTCAACTTCTCTGCATAGCTCTTGACAGCAGCTCAGCTGATATCTGGTAAAAAGACAGGCAAGTAAAAAGACAGTAAAAAGAAGTAAAAAGACAGGCAAGGTCTTCTGTCCTGAAGCTTTTGCTTGCATTACAGAGGGGGTCTTGGTGTTGCAGCTGCCCTTCCAGCCCCTGGCTTCTTTTTTTCTTTCCTTCTGGTCTCAGCACTTCTTCAGTGAATGGCCCTGGGTGGGGAAGGTTGAGCATAGAGAAAGAACTTGTTCTTGAATTTATGAACTGTGAGGAACTTAACTGCTGCAGTCGACATTACAGATACGGGCAAAATAATCATCCTTTTATCATCCCACAGTCCATAAAATGAATACCTTTTAATGAAGTGGATATAATTAAAAGAAATATTAAGTTAATTGGACAGACACTGATGTCAGAGCTCAATAGTAAGTGCTGAGCCTCGGTGCATTGGCTTTAACTGGCTTGGATCGTATTTCAAATGACTGTTACTGAAAGAACTCCAAATGAATGTGATTTCTCTCATTTCTTCCTCTTTTATTTTTAAAGTTCAGCACCTTCATTGGGCCTTAACAATTACATAGAAAATGTTATGCTGACTTCTGTATCATTTTTCCTTTGGTTTTCCTGAAAAAAGTTTGGTTGTTTTCAAGGTTGCAACACATGCAACCCAGACAGAGGATTTGGCTACTAAATTCCAAGTCATCTTTTATGTACTTACTTCAAAGCTGGCTTATATTTTCTTAGTATCAATTTCCTAGTATATCAGTCTCCAATAAAATAGAAGATAATCCTGAACAAATTAATAGCCATATTTCATGGAATATCTGATAATGCACTTTATAAAGAGTGATATGCTCTTAAAATAATCTCTTGAAACTCTTCAAAAATATTTTTTTGTCAAGTCTTACACTATCTTTTCTTCTCAATGAAAACTGTCTGGATCATGTAAAATGAAGGACATAAATTCCTTTCCAGTGACTGCTGTGTTCATACTCCCTCATTTTATTTTATTCATTCTGTTTTATGGATTTTGCAAAGCTGACTTTCCATTAACCTTACAGCCCCCAGAGGCTAAACTTTTTGATTTAAAATGATTTGAAGCTTTAGATGCTCTGAATCATATAGTGCATAAAGAACCATCTATTGCTAAAGTGGCTCCGCTAGAAAGAACAGCATTAGGAGTTGATGCCAGTGATCAGCTGTGGTTCTAGGGCGTGCAAAGGAGGAAGGACTAGATTCTGGAAGTTTGAAGTGTTTCCTGATGCTCGATTGTAAGGTCAGGAAAAGAAAGGTGCCTGTTATAGAGGCAGGCCGGGGAGAGGAGAGGGAATTTGGGGCCATTGGTGGTAGGAATAGGGCACTGGTGGAGGGGTGGGTGCTGGAACACTGTATGACTGAAACCCAATCATGAACATTTTTGTAATTGTGTATTGCATGGTGGTATAATAGAACTTTTTTTTTAAATGTTTGTTTTCTTCCAGAATCAAATGAGTGATATAATGTTGTTCTAGTAGCACACTGTCGATTTTATTCATTTCAGCACTGTGCTGAGCCATTTGCTAAAGATCCTACATTTTGCCAAGTTTCTGTCATTTCATCAGGAGAGATGATTTTGGTTTTGGTTGTTAGTGTGTGGAGGGGGGGGGGGAAAGAAGTAGGTAGGAGGGAAGGGGCTTCCCTTCAGGCTCTGTGCTCAGAGATCACTTCTGATGGTGCTCATGGTGCCAGGGATTGAACTTTTAATTGGCAGTCTCACTGGCCAGTCTCTTAACACCTGCACTGTCCTCTGATCCAGGCCAGGTGTTAATGTCTTAGGGCTGGCACTATGCAGATTCTCTATACGCTCACATTTCTGGATTCTGACCTCCTTCCTTATCCCTCAACCAGTATATTTCTTGGATATTCTCTCCTAGGTTTTTCCTCTTTAACCAGTGTCATCTCACTAACATCACAGACTGTTTTTCCTTAACCCGTCATTAGACCAATTCTGAAATATTCCATTTTATCTTCCCATCATTTTTTTTTCTCTGTTATATGAATGTTACAAAGCTCAAAAAAGTCCCAAGTGAATTGATTGCACCTGGAAGCTCTACCTCCCCCCTCCATAAGTAACTTGCAGTTCTATTTTCTGCAGCCTGTTGCCGCTTCTAGAAATTCTTTTTTTCCCCTAACTTGTCTGAAATCGTTGTCTTTGCTTTATTCTGCAGCATACTTGTTACTAAATAAATGAGACTCTGTTGAGGCTGTGTTATTTTTTCAAATTAAATTCATGTGTAAATTCAATTTTATCTTCAATTTTACAAAATGTGTTTAATAATACGTACTGGAAGAATTCCATAATTTGAGGTTATAATGCTTGAGTAGGAGTCTGTCTCAATTTCTTGCAAATTACATGCTTTAAGATATTAAAATGTGAATAATATTAACATATATCATCATGATATTGTTGTATTTTTTCCATTGCTTTTTATTCTCTTTATCAGTGGTCTACTTGATGTGTTCATGAAAATGCCAGACAAATCTACCTATCATGAGCTTTGGTCAATTACTTGCCCTAAGTCAAATTTGTTCACGTAAAACTTAAGAACTACCTTTATACTTATTGCAATATTTACTTTCTCATATTCTCTTTTCTTCTAATTCACTGCTCAATTAAACTGAAATTGAGAAATCAGAAATCAACCAGAGACTGTAATAACATCCCTTATGCACCAGTAACTCAACCTCAACCTTTCTCTTTGCATCTTGTTCTATTCTATTTTTCAAGTCTATTATAATTTGATTTCCCAGAAAATATTATCAAACTCACTTAATAACTAATTGAGGTATTTACATTGTCTAACCCATAGCTTTGTTCATGGTGTCAAGACAAGAATTGAATTATTATTACATAATTATTTAAAAATTATTTTGCACCCCCCTGGTTATTACTAAACAATTTATACCTAGGAAGTTATTTTTCTGGCCTTAGTTTTTATATTACATAAAAGAAAAAAGAGTATATTGTTTTTATTGGATATGGTATTTTAGAGGTTAGTAAGACTATAAAGCTTCTTGAGCTAATATTAATTAAGTTATGTATTTTTACATTTGTTTGCCATTTATATTTTCTATTTATTACTGTTACTTATATAAAATATTTTAAGAAATTAATTTAAAATGATTATAAATTATTAGCTGAGTCTTTAAAAATAATTCTTAAATGAAGGATAAAATTATAATCTGTAGTCCTCTATGGACTTCTGAGAGTTATTCCTGAACACAGAGCAAAGAGGAAGCCCTAAGAACAACAAGGTGTGGCCCAGAAAACAGAAGGAAGCAGAAAAAATTAAAATAGAATAAATTAAAATAAAATAGAATTTTCAAGCAAGTCTTTATAGCGATCACTTACTCAGGTTTTAATTTAGAATTCACAGTAGATTTATATATGACCCAGAAACCTATGTGAAAAGCTTGTATACATAAACCCATTTAAAAGAATCCAGGGAACGCTTTTGGATAGAACCAAGCAGTCAATATCCAAGAAACAAAAATGAGAATACCTTCTGAAAGCATGGATAAAGTGATGTTTTAATTTACTTTTCATTTTTTTATTCTGCCAGTTAATCATTTTGGTTTTTGATTCTTCTACTTCCTTATCTATGATCTCAAATCTCCCCCCTGAATACTCCCCATGCACCCTTCCCCGTCCCATCCCCACCATCAAAATCCCAGATTTTGTTTTTTTTATCGGACATATTAAAGGTTTCTACCAAAAAATGCAAAATAGGAATTTAAATTCTTTGATTCAAAATAATGTGCTTAGCTTTCCAATGGTCTCCTGAATTTTAAGATGAACTAATTGTGCTTTCGTTAGTGGAAGTGAATAGATGGAATGGGATTTAGCTTTCTAAGAAGTGTTCTTCCTATCAGCCAAGAAAGCAAAACTAGAAATAAGTAAATGGTAGTATATAAACAAAAAATGTTTCTCACTGCTAAAAGAAATTTGTCCAAAATAAAAGACACCCCGTTTATTGGGAGAAAATATTTGTGCATCATGCATTGTCAGGGGCCCTGGCCAGCAGCCCCCAGCACGAATGAGGGAGACCTAGACGTTGCCGGACTTCATCTCTGTGGAATAAGGAGAGGGATGGACTTGGGGAGAAACTCTGCCTTGCCGCTGCTGAGGAAGGAAAGAAAGACACCAGAGTTCTTTATGGATAGCAGTGCTCCTTTTACTGAACACAGTTTAAGCCTTTTATACAATATTTGGGTGGAGAGGGTACAAGCTCCTGGGCCATTGCAACAGATAACAATCACAGATTTAGCATTTGCAAAGGTAACGTTTGCAAGGTAACAATCATTGATTTACATATTCCTGTGAATAGAAGACCAGGCACATTCTGCCTCACCTAAGATGTAAATCATTTGCTTGCCAGTCTCCCACTGGGTAAGTACAGATGTCTTTTATGTAGTTGTAAACTCTTGAGCATTCAGAAGCTCCACTGCCCTGAGAACAGGGCCCACCTCTGGGCCCTGTCCCCAGGGCCTTACAGTGGTGGAAAGTGTCAGGCCCCAATACAAGTTGCTTAGAGCCCAACAATGCATCATATGAACCAAAAATACATTTTATACTACCAAAGCTCAACAAGAAAAAGAACGGGCTGAAGATAAGTAGATACTTCCTCAGAAATGACATAACAATGCCTAAGGGGCATATAAAAGCGCTTATCATTTCAAATTATCAGGAACTATAAATCAAAATTTCAGTGAGATATCACCTCATACCAGTGAGAATGATTTTTATCAAAAGGTCATAAACAGTCAGTGGTGGTAGTAATGTGGTATAAATGGAACTCTCATTCACTGCTGATGGAAGTATTCTTGGTTCAATCTTTTCTGGAAAATGGTTAGGAGAGTTTTCAAAAAATTACTAGTAGTCTACTTATGGCTCTGCAATTCTACTCCTTGGTATGTACTCACTCAACTCCCCCAAAAGCAGTATTCTGAAAGGACATGCACACAGCTATGTTTATCACAGTATTACTTATAATAGCCAGTGTATGGAAACAGCCTAAGTGTCCAACAACAGATCAGTGGCTAAAGAAATTGTAACTACATATATGCACACACACAAACACATACACACATACACATACAATGAAATACTACATAGCTATGAGAAAAGATGGAATTTCATAACGTGCTGCAATTGGAGCAGAATTGGAGGATGTCATGCTTAGAGGACTGATCTTTTTCAAAAGCAGAGTATAGTGAAAGAAATCAAGGGATTAGGCAAATACCAATAAAAGTAAAATGAGAGATGGAGAGATGAGGTGAATAGAGTTATAATCTAAAAATACTAAAGGGTAATTTTTTTTGTTTGTTTTGTTTTGTTTTGGTACCAGGGATTGACCTCAGAGTTTCACAAAGGTAAAGCAAATGGTCTTCCATTCTTCCATGAGTTACATTTCCAGGTCTGAAATAATATTATTATAAATATGTATGTTTTACTTATTTAGAGTTGCCTTGTATAACCTGCTGGTAAGTAGCCATTGTGCAAGTTTACATGACTCCCAAACCCCTTACCAGTGTGAAACCCATAGTGTGCAAAGACCTGCGTAGAGAGAGAGTGCAGGCATAAGGCCTAACTCAGTCAACAGAGTCATCTTGTCTAGACATGGGACCTTGCAGAGCCACACAAACAGCTTTGAATAGAGCCTTGTATCTCTCGTTTCTGTTGTTCATTGATTTGCTTGAGCTGGTGCCAGTAATGTTTCCATTCATTGGGAATTTGGTCCATTATTGTTACTGTTTTTGGCATATCAAATACACTACGGGTAGCTTGCCAGGCTCTGCCATGGCTCTGGGCTCATCCCAGAGGGCCCAGTCTTCTTCTATGTCAGAGCATCAACCATCCAGGGCCCACGAGGCAGATCCCTGGGTGTAGACAAGCTTGTCTCCTGTCTGACACCTGCTGACACAAACCAGGCACCACAGCCACACTGTTGAATAGAGTCTATAGATACAAATTGGGACATGTCACATTCAATGTTGCTGGGCAATAAATGCTCTTTCCAGGGATGAAATGCTGTGTTGGCTAGCAGTGGATCCTAGCCAATCTCTTCTAGAGTATGACTATGAGTTCTGGTTCGTGCTTATCTTCCCTTAGTTTTTTGTAAATATTTTATTATACCACTGTGAGATATACAATCACAAGATGTTAAGGTTTGAGTTTCAATCAGATAGCATTTGAGCACCCATCCCTCCACCCATGCTCATTTCCCACCACCAATGTCCCAACTTCCCTCCCCCTTCCCCCAGCTTGCCTCCATGGCTTCTTTATCTCCTTTCTCTTTCTCTCTCTCTCTCTCTCTCTCTCTCTCTCTCTCTCTCTCTCTCTCTCTCTCTCTCTCTCTCTCTCTCTCTCTCTCTCTCCTCGCTTCCATTTCTTACACATTGTGGATTGTAATACACATTTAGAGGTTACCATGTGTATCTCTTGGCCTATATTCAATGTTCAGTTCTTGGATGGTATCATCATTTCAACAATTATCAGCACACTGTTCCCTTCTCTGTCTTACCTAGCCTCTGACTCCTACACATTTGTGGTATACCAGGTTTTGAGATAATGCACAGGTACAAATTACACGTGTGCTATATCTTTCCTTAGTTTTATCATGAACTTTTAGACTCTAATATGTATTTCCAGAAAATTTAATGATCTATCCAATGTACTTCCAGTAAATTTCTGAAATTACGGAAAATTCTTAAATAACTTAAATCCCTAAGTACTTGTTTATTTTATTTACATACAAATGTCAACATGCATAAAGGTAAGAAAAAATTAGCTTGAAATTTTAATGTATTAATTAATTCCCATATTCCCTTCTGCAGATTTTGCTTCTTTCCTTCAATCCTTTGGGACAGGTGGTTTAGAGTGAGTGGATTAAGAAGAGTAGTAGGTAGGTGGTTTAAAAAATGCTAAATCAAAAATTAAAAAAAAATCAAAAATATCAATTTTCTTATATTCATATAAGGTGAAATATGAACTTAGACATATTTAGAAATATGTGTAAGTTCCTGGAAAGTTGAGTTTTATTAAGTATACATTTTAAATCCCAACAATTTATTTTAAACCTTGGTTCCTCTTATTTTTGAACTAGCTAACAGGGTAAGTTTTTGTGAACTAAAGTAAATCAGTCAGAGTAAACTCATCTTCTGTAATTTGTTCTGTAGAGGTTTTATTAGTGAAGGAAACAAACAAAAGGTCTTACAAAAGGGTTATCAGTGGGCTCACATTCATCTGACCCAGCAATACTCCCACACGGAGTTCTTTTCATAAAGAACTTCAGATCAGAAAGGCAGGAAGGTTCACTCAGTTAAGCTACTTAATATACTCCACAAAGGCAAGTTATAAAAATTAACTCTCCAGTGTTTGCAGAACAGATGGTCTTCAGTTAAATGTCTGTTAATATGTAATAAGCCTCCTACATATCTACGGGTCAGTTGTGCACATGGTACAGGTTTGGTGAAAATATAAATGACCTTTATACTAAGCAGATGAATAATTAATAAGGTATATGTGTGTGTGTGTGTGTGTGTAAAATTTTTTTTCATCAAGTTGTTGTACTGGATTTTACAACATCACTTGGAAGGCAATCACTATTATTAAAATTTTGAATATAAGGAGGTTAGAAAATACAAACTCAAAAGAGTAATGAACTAGGGAGGTAAGTGGCTTCGAAAACAGATTAGAAAGAAACTATCTCAGGTATCTTTTGTATTTCCTCTTGATCTGAATGTGTAACATTTTGAGGGTGTTCCAAGAGAGGCAAGTTTTCCATCTGCCCATCAGGAGACCAGTTTCCTTAAAACACAAAGTTCTTTTCTGTTATGCTCTTTATTAATATCCATTGTTTTACCACCACTTGTCTTTTGGCCAAGCCACACCTTACCTTTTGCCTTGTTTACTGTCCACCTTGCCTGCCAGCAGCATAGAAATGTCAGCAGAGGCAGCTATGAAGTCTTCTCAGGTGAGTTCAAGAGTTAGTCATTCCAGACAGAATTTATGTTTAATGCTTATGAAAGTCTCCAAGTAAAATCTATTCCCCCAGGTGGGTTTTGTGTGCAGAGGAACAAGCCTTTCCTACTCAGGCAGGAGCTGAGCAATCTCTATGACAGAGTGATTCTCCATGAGGGTCCAGTCTCTGGTTTCTCTGCTATCAGGGGAGTTTCTATGACCATTACACTTTTCATATAATGTGGACACCTGTTTGTTAATAACCAAATTGAGGGTATCACAACACAGGGTATTAAAAATGACACGGAAATACACTGCAGATCATGTTTATATCCAGATAGATCTCTGCTCTTGGTAGCTTAACGGACCATAGCTTTCTAAATTGCTAAACTGACTTGCAGATTTTCTAGTATTTATTACATTTCCTTTTAATAAACAATTATTATAGTTGGATAACTAATTGCTCTATGGCAGGTGTAATAAATGCCATGGGGTGTCATCAGTTGAAGTGTTTTATCACCCTTTCCCTCTGTTACAAGGTAGTAATCAAAGTCAGAGCTTAAAAAAAATAAAAAGAGTTCCAGTAGTGGAGCAAATTAAGATTTCATTTTCAATAAGACTCAGTAGGCTTGAATGCTACAGGAATTCACTAGCAAGACTAGAAACAATAATTCTATTGATGTAATTTGTGTTGACTGAGCAGAAAAGATCATATGCGTCCACTTGGGCCTCTCTCTCCTGGCCAAGCACAGTATTTGGGCTCATTTTCTCTTTTAGCTGGTGAACAGACTGCCTAGGGAACACAATGACACTCTTAAGTCTTCATTTGTGATTATGGTACTGAAGCTGTGACTGAAAAATGAGTTTTCTTGAAAATAAGAAATTTCTAGGACCAGCTAGGCTAGGGGTAAAGATGTATTGCATGTAGCTGATTCCAGTTTGAGCTCCAGCACTACAATGTCTCTTTAGCATCACCAGGTGCAGCCTTGAAGGTCTCCAAGCACCAAAGGGGACCATGTAATCTCTATCACTTGGGGCTCTAACAGCACGGTATCCTAAGGCTTCAGCACTGGTTGGTCAAGAAATTCCTGGACGAGGCCCTGGTTCTCCTACCACTGAAGAGAGAGTCCCCTCAAAATGAAACTTCTGCTTTTATGAGTCAATATAGATGTGTTGTTTTTACACTGAAAACTAAAACCAACCATTTGTTTTGGTTACACCATGCAGTGCTCAGGGCTTACTCCTGGTGAGGTTCAGGAGAATATATGGGGTGTCAGGGATTGAACCCAACCAAGTTCACTATGAGCAAGGCAAGCAACTTATCTGGTGTACTATTTCTCCAGCATCTAAAATAATTATGTTAAGGTGACAGCATATATCTGTTGGTTGGAGTCTTGAGCTTTATCCCTTTTAGATCAGAATCTGGTACTAGGAATTTTCCAGTTTTCTAGAGACACTGAT
>JAJIBD010010949.1:0-22102 GCA_021461705.1 Cryptotis parvus
CGCTCTCCACTTTGCTACAGTATGAGGAAAGTCAAGAAACAACAACTCAGAACCTCTATTCCATTGTCTGTATCAGTTTCGACTCATATACTTTCTTATCAAGGAGGCTGAGCCCAGACCCTAGGAAAGTACACTTACCCACCTCTCCACTGGTTTTTTTTTTTTTTAGTTTTTAATTAATTTATTTATTTA
Source organism: Cryptotis parvus (assembly GCA_021461705.1). Lineage (NCBI taxonomy): Eukaryota > Metazoa > Chordata > Mammalia > Eulipotyphla > Soricidae > Cryptotis > Cryptotis parvus. The sequence continues at coordinate 193 of JAJIBD010010949.1, forward strand.
TTTATTTTTACTTGGGTCACACTTGAGGCTGACTCTCAGTGGTTACTACTCTGGCTCTGCCACTCAGGAATCTTCCTGGCGGTGCTTAAGGGGGGACCATATGGGATGCGAGGATTGAACCCAGGCGGCACACAGGCCAACCGCGTGCCACGGCAAACGCCTACCCACTGGGCTGCTCGGCTCCATCCACCCACACGGCTGTTTTAAACAGGGGCGCTTCAGCTAGGAAAGTCAAGGTTGGCGAGAGAGTACAGTGAAGAAGGTGCCAACGCGCGCATGCAGCAGCCAGCCGGGTTTGATCCCCAGCACCACATATAGTTCCCTGGCTCTGCCAGGAAATCTGATGTAGCCGGGATGTAATCAAAAAACAAAAAAAGAAAAACCAAGAAAGTGATTGTTGTGAGAAGGTGGAGACGCTTCGAAACACAGAAAGCTATTCTCATTCTACTTGACTCTCCAAGAACCCAATATAAGGAATATAAGGAAGAACTCTATGTAGGGAAAACAAAGTATGAACCAGAGAAAGCTTCAAGAGAATCCAGGGATGTTCCCGGACACCACCACAAATCCTTCCGAAACATCTGCATGTCTGACCTTCAAGAATCTGCCGGAAACAGGCGGGCAGATACTCGGCTACTCGCATCCAAATCGCTTTCCAGCATCCCTTGACTTGAAAGCGTAGTTCATGCATGCAGAGCGTGGCTAGAGACTCGGATGAGCAGCTCCGCCCCTTGTTTCCTCTTTTTGTGCTTCCTGCTTCTCTGCCCTCTGTCCCAGTTTTTGTTCCCTTTCCACCTGTAAAGGTTTTTACTGGCAGACGGATGCTCGTGACTCACCACTTGAGTGCGCCCGAGTGGTCCGATGTTTCCTCATCGCCTGCTCTCAGCTAGGTCCTTGTGTGACTCCTAACTCTGTGTGGTTTCAGTTAATGTATGTAAAGAGGTTGTGTAAATGGCAAGTGCAACTCCAGGCGTTAGTGTTGTTCCCACGTTTTAACTTTCCTCAGCATACACTAGTTTCCCAGCAGTTTAGACACAGATCATGTTATTCTAAGCATCTTTTCTTGCAAATAGGTAAGTAATTAGTTGGTTTACTACAGACCAAAGTAAGATAGTCACTAGATACAACTTCAAGAACACTCTGTGTGACTCGGTGGAGAAACTCTAATCATGTAATGTTACGTGCTGGAAAGAATGATAATAATAAAGGAAGATGATTTGTTTGTACTTTTGTTTCGCCAAATAAAATACTGTTAATTTTGCATTGAAACATTTTGTAGTATTATAGGAATTTTATATTATGTAAATTCCATGTGAAAACAAAAAGACCTTGTACTAAACTGTCTTTTATTTTCCTAAACCTAGGATGTGTAAGCGGATGTTTGGCACTTATTTTCGTGTTGGTTTTTATGGGACCAAGTTCGAGATTTGGATGAACAAGAATTTGTTTATAAGGAACCTGCAATAACAAACTTTGCAGAGATATCCTCACAGATTGGAGGTGAATGCTGTACTTCATGAAATATCAGCTTTCATTTTGATTCTATGTGACGAAAAGATTAAGATCCGGGTCCTAGTTTACTCAGCCAGAACTTGCCAAATAAATCACTTTCTAGAGTATGAAATGTTGACAGAAGAATTCCGCTTAGGAGAGCCCTTCTGTCATGTGGAGGGCTCCTGCCAGTCCCCCTTTTGAATACAATATTGTCTGAATTCAGGAAAAGAGGGGGATGTTGATAGAGCCTATACTTGGGTTTTGTTTGCTTTTCACTCTTTCAAATCTTCATATATATATATGCAGTCAGATATTAATGTTGGTTTTTATTTATGTGCTATGCAGTCAGATATTAATGTTGGTTTTAGTTTTGTGCTATTTTCACACATATCTTGAAACCCATTATGCCTATCAAAATTACTTTGATTTATATAGAAATGGCTAGTGTTGTTTTATTTTATTTACTTTTTTCTGCCTTTCTTTTGGGCCACACCAGCAGTGCTCAGGGGTTCCTCCTGGTGGTGCTCGGGGACCGTATGGGATGCGGGCATCAAAACCGGGTCAGCCACATGAGCAAGGCAAATGCCCTCCCACTGGTCCATCCTCTGGCCCCATGTTATACTTTGTAGGAAGCAGACACAAGGACTATGACTGGCATTTCCTCTTGTCACTTGTCTTCCTATTGTTGATCAATTTGCTCGAGCAGGCACCAGTAACATCTCCAATATTCATTGGGAATGAGGTCCATTATTGTTACTGTTTTTGGTATATCGAATACACCACGGGTAGCTTGCCAGGCTCTGCCGTGGCTCTGGGTTCATCCCAGGGGGCCCAGTCTTTTTTATGTCAGACCATCAACCATCCAGGGACCATGGGGCAAAGCTCTGGGTGCAGACAAGCCTGTCTCCTGCCTGCCACCTGCCAACACAGTTGGTACCATAGCCCACCTGCAACACCTCGAGGGGCAGGATGCACTTCCTCATGGAACTAAAACCCCAAGGAGGTTTTGAGCCAGTTGTATCTTTTTGACTTAATGGATTCCCAGTGAGACGTCTTTCGAACTTAAAAGCTTGAAGACACACCCCTAAAAGCATATCGTCGAATTCCTTAACCTTTATAATTTCTTATTTCATAGCATAAATTGTGTCTTTATTTATTTGTGAGGCTAATAATTCATTTTTTTTCTGCTGGAGTTTTCTTTCCAGTGTTTCCTGTTCTTGTCACTCAAAGTGTGAGGCGTGAACAGAAATCTTGGCCCTACCTGCAGGCTCTTTGGCATGCAAAATCTTGGGCCCTAGACTAGATATTCTGGTTCATTTGTTTTTTGTTTGTTTGTTTGTTTGTTTGCTTTTTTGGGGTCACACCTGGCGATGCTCAGGGTTTACTCCTGACTCTGCACTCAGGAATTACTCCTGGCGGTGCTCTGGGGACCATATGGGATGGGGGACCGAACCTGGGTCGGCTGCGCGCAAGGCACATGCCCTACCTGTTGGACTATTGCTCCAGCCCCATAGACTAGATATTCTGAATCAAAACTTTTTTCAAGCTTGGGACTGAGAGAGAGTGCGGCGGGTAAGGTGCTTGCCTTACACACAGCCAACCCGAGTTCCATCCCGCATCCTATAGTCCCTGAGCATCTGCCCAAACACCGAAAAGAAAAAAAAAACTTTTTAAAGGTTTGTTTGTTTAGCAGTGCCAGGAGACTTGCCCACACGCCAGCCCTAAATCTGCACTTTAATAAACTCCCGGGTGGTTTGCTTTCACACAAGGTTTTAAAAGCTTGTTTACACGCTCAGCTGATGTGACTTCAGCCTCCTGAAATTGATTTCAGGTGTGATGTTTTGCTTTTCGAGAAGCCAGTCGGTCTTAGCCACAAGATAGCCGTCCTCACGGGTACCCAAGCCGTCCGTGTGATCCTTGGGAGGCGGTGGGGATTCATCCTGCTTTGTAGATTCGGATTTCATTGTTCCTGGTTAATCGCTCCAGCCACAGTCCCTGCTGCTCGCTGTAAAAAGAAAAGTCACTGCATCTCTGACCCAGCATTGCCGTTTAGACACCTGTACACTTACTAGGGCTTTACTGGGCCAGTGCTTTCATTTGAAATTTCTGGAATATGAATTGCATCATCCGCAGAGAGCCCTTGTTCATGGGCCTATGTCGGTAGGCCAGGCCCAGTAATCTCGGAGGAAGTAAGCTCTTGGTAGTGAAGATCATTTCTTTGTCTCAGTTTTCTAGTCCCATTTTGTTTTCCTTGAGGACCTCTGGTGGTGGAATCCTGTTTTTAATTGGATAAATTGAGCTTATTTTCCTTTTTTCTATTTTGTATTATCTAATGCAAGTAAATGGAAATAATAATGCGGTTGAGCTGAGATCTACTGATTTTTATTTTGGGGGAAAGGTTGGTAATTTTTGTTTGTTTGGGGCTATATCCAGCCGTGCTTGGGGGATAGTCCTGGCTCTGTGCTCGAATGATTCCCAGCCGTGCTCAGGGGGCCTTATGTGATGCTGGCAGTCCAGTCTGAGCGTGGACTACATGCAAAGCAAGTGCCTTACCCACTGTACTATCTTTCTGGCCCCTGAGGCTTGCTCGCTTGATAGATAAATATATAGTTTTGTGAATCTAATTCTTTTTTGTTGTTTTTGTGGGCCATACCCAGTGATGTGCCGGGCCTACTTCTGGCTCTGCACTCGGGGATCATTCCTGGTGGTGCTTGGGGACCCTATGGGATGCCAGGGATCGAACCCGGGTCCACCATATGCAAAGCAAGCACCTTACCCTCTGTAATATATCTCTGGTCCCTCATTGTTCTATTTTTGTTGTTGTAAGGCCACATGTGGGGTGTTCAAAGCTTATTCCTGATTCTGCACTTAGGGTCTATATGGGAATTGAAACAGGTTGGCCCACTGCACTATCTCTGTAGCCCTAATTCATTGCTTTGTAATAATACCAAGAACCAATTAAATGGCATAATTAAACTCAGGAATCTGCCTGAAACCCTCCTCAGTTCTCTAAATCTTACATGTTGATTTCATGTATAAGATGTGGGGTTTTGTCTTTTTTTTTTAACATTGTAGGGCTTTTACGGAGAAAGATTTGGAGAGGATGTGGTTGAAGTCATCAAGGATTCCAATCCAGTGGACAAGTGTAAATTAGATCCTAACAAGGTACGGTCAGTCAGCTTGTCACAGTGCAGCTCACGGCACTGCTGGGCGGCCGCGGCCCCTGGAGCCCTGAGCAAACGAAGGGCATTTCCTGTCCCAGGCCTATATCCAGATCACCTACGTGGAGCCCTACTTCGACACCTACGAGATGAAGGACCGCATCACGTATTTCGACAAGAACTACAACCTGCGCCGGTTCATGTACTGCACGCCTTCACTCTGGGCGGCGCCACACGGTGACCTGCACGAGCAGTTCAAGCGCCAAAACCATCCTGACCGCGCCGCACGCCTTCCCCCTACATCAAGACCAGGGTGAACGTCACCCACAAAGAGGAGGTCAGTCCTCACCCGGCGGGAGGCGGGCCTGGGGGTCCACACCAGGGGGCTGTGTCTGAGCTGTGGGACAGACTCCGAAGTGCCCTCCCGGGGCCCCATCCCCGGATTCTGCCCACTTGGTGGTGACTCACTCGGCTTCTCTCTGAGTCCGTGGTAGTATTGGGGTGCTTTAAAGCGGACCCTCAGCCATTGATTTCCTTCACTCTCCGCTTCTCTCTGAGTCCCTGGTGGTATTGGGGTGCTTTAAAGCGGACCCTCAGCCATTGATTTCCTTCACTCTCCGCTTCTCTTCTGAGTCCCTGGTGGTATTGGGGTGTGCTTTAAAGCGGACCCTCAGGGTACAGCAGGGAGGGTGTTTGCCTTGCATGCAGCTGGCCTGGAGCTCGATCCCAGCATCCCATATGGTCCCCCCAAGCACCTCCAGGAGTAATTTCTGAGTGCAGAGCCAGGAGTAACCCCTGAGCCTAGCCCGGTGTGAGCCAAAATATAAAATTAAGTGGCCCCTCATCCATTGCTTTAAAGTTTGATATTTTTTTGGGGCTGGGCGATAGCCCAGCAGGTAAGGGCGTTGCCTTGCACATGGCCGGCCCCATGCCGGCCCGGGTTCCATTCCCGGCATCCCATATGGTCCCCGAGCACCGCCAGGAGTAATTCCTGAGTGCAGAGCCAGGAGAGACCCCTGAGCATTGCCGGGTGTGACCCAAAACAAAAAGCAAAAAAAAAAAGTTTGATATTTTTATTTTTGGTGGGGAGAGCCACACCCAGTGGTGCTCAGGAGGTTGTTCCTGGCTCTGTGCTCAGGGAACCATCTGGAATGCCAGCGATCCAGCCCTGGGCAGCTGGCGTATCAGGCTAGCTCCTTGCCCCCGCCCTGTCTCTCTGGACCCTGCTCTGTCCCCGTCTGCTAAGTTGCTCTGCGCTTCCCGCCAGTCACCCCCAGCCCTGCCATGGTTTCTGCCGCCCGCCCACCCACGATGCTCTTTCACCAGATTATCTCAACACCCATCGAGGTGGCCATCGAAGACATGCAGAAAAAGACTCAGGAGCTGGCCTTCGCCACCCACCAGGACCCCAAGGACCCCAAAATGCTGCAGATGGTTCTTCAGGGCTCTGTGGGCACGACAGTGAATCAGGTCGGTGGGGAGCACCCAGTGTTGCGCGACACCGGAACCGCGGGCGGGAGCAGGGCTGTGAGCATGGGGCCCCGGCTGCAGCAGGTCAGGTTCTCTAGCTTTCATTGACTGGAGAGCAAAGAATGTAGATCTCGCTTTAGAGACAGCTACAGACGTGTTTCTTAGAATCTGTCTCTGAAGATTTTAACGTAGGCGGCAGCAAATGGTTTTTACTTCCGCGAACCGCTCAGTTGCTAAGGAAAATCATCGGGGTGAATTCTGTGATTTTTCAAGAGGACAGAAACTTAATTTTTCTTCTTTTAATTTACAGGGGCCTTTGGAAGTTGCCCAAGTTTTTCTTTCTGAAATCCCCAGTGATCCCAAACTGTTCAGACATCATAATAAGCTGCGACTCTGCTTCAAAGATTTTACTAAAAGGTACTGCAGGCTTCTTACGCTACAGCTCTTCATGGAAAATGCCCGCGCCTCAGTCGGGCGGGAGGGTGAAGGGATTGTTGGAAGGAGAAGCCACTTAGGCAAGTGGTCCTCAGTGAGAAAGAGGCCGAGAGGCCTGACCGTCCCTTCATTGGACACCCCCTCACTGGCAAGAGAACTACCTGTTTTTTATTTTAAACAATGAAGGCCAAAACTCGGGATTTTTATTTTCTGTTTTGCTTTATTTAAACCTATTTAACTATTTCAACCTATTTAACTATTTGAACCTCTTTAACTATTTCAAGAGCTACTATGATGGCCCTTGAGCGTGAGAGTTTCCTTGGGAAGCATACAAGCCACGTGGTTGGCAGCAAAATACTTGTGTGTGCCCGCCTCCACCCTGCTCTGCCCAACACACACACACACACACCCCACCCCACCCCACCCCACCCTTCTTATCATGTGTTCATGGGTCCTCACACACACACACACACACACACACACACACACACACACACCACCCCCTCTTACCCTTCTTATCATGTGTTCATGGGTCCTGGCACATCAGGGAGTGTGCGACAGCCTCAGCTTCTGTGCCCCCCTGGCGCCATGCAGACCAGGTGAAACAATGCGCCGTTGCGGTTCCCACACCCCCTACTCTATCGTGCCTAGTTTTGATGATTTGCTGGAACAATTCTTGGGCCCAGCATGAAAGCAGAGATGCCGCACTTGGGGAACACGGAGTCTGGTGGGCAATGGGAAGGGAAGGGAAGAAGGAAGAAGCTGGGCACACGGTCTGGGGGGCCAGGTGTAGGCGGTCAGGGCACTCCCCTGCCCACCCCTGGGCGAGCCTGTGTGGACCGTGGGCACGCAGCGGAGATTCATGCCCACGTGTGTTCCTGGTTCGGATCTTCCCAGAGGCCTCCCCCGTCACATGACTCATCCTGTGTATTTACCGCGGGCGGTGAATCCTGCAGGCCGCAGAGCCAGCGTCACTGTGCGGCTGAGCCGCTGTGTCTCCTTTTAGGCTATGAAGAGAAACCACAAACTCGACAGTATCGGGTCATAGTTCAGCCTTTGAAGTCTTTGTTTATAGACTTTTTTTTTCTTTATGGGTCACACCTGGCGATGCTCAGGGTTACTCCTGGCTCTGCACTCAGGAATTACTCCTGGCCGTGCTCGGGGACCATATGGGATGCCGGGATTGAACCTGGGTCTGCCGCTTGCAAGGCAAATACCCTACCCACTGTTAATAGACTTTCATTTATGATAATATGCACGTGTATTTTAGTTTAGTTATACACAAATATTTTTTTTTTTTTTTTTTTTTGGGTCACACCGGCAATGCTCAGGGGTTTCTCCTGGCTCTGCACTCAGGAATTACTCCTGGCAGTGCTTGGGGACCATTTGGGATGCCGGGGATCGAACCCAGGCCGGCACGGGCCGGCCGCATGCAAGACAAACGCCCACCGCTGGACTATCACTCCGGCCCTATACACAAATCTTATTTATACTCTCTTGTTTTTTTCCCTTTCTGGACCTCACCGGTAGTGCTGAGAACCACTGTATCAGGGCACAAACCCTGGGCCTTACCTGCAAAGCATCCACCCCAGACTTCAGAGCTATCTCCCAGCACCCTTGTTTTCAATTAAAGTCAGAAGTATTTCATGGGAACTAAAGAGATTAAGGGCCAAGTGTGTTAAGACATAGGTTAAGGTGCTTGCCTGGAGTACAGCTGACCCTGCTTTGAACCCAGTTGGGTCTCGTGTATGTTCCCAATCCCACCAGGACTGACCCTAACCACAGAGCCAGGAGTAAGCCCTGAACACAGCCAGGTATGGCCCAAACAAAAACCAACCAAAAACAAGCAAACAAGCAAAAACCTAACCAGTATTTTTTGTCCGCTGCCCAAAGCAGGAGGCGAGGCTGGGTTTAAACTCTCCTGCTCCTGTTTCTTCCCTGAGACGTGTTGGTTGCTCTCTGCCTCTTCATTAGCGCAGTATGTGCTGATGATGAGCATTAAGTCTTCTTGACGCCGAGATACCTGATCAGCGTCTGGTCTCCATCCCTGTCCTGTTTCACCATTTGTCCTTTGAAGTCTTATGTTGCATGAGCCGAAATACGGCTGTCCAAGGCTTTTTTTTTTTTTTTTTTTTTTGCTTTTTTAGGTCACACCCGGCAATGCTCAGGGGTTTCTCCTGGCTCTGCACTCAGGAATTACTCCTGGCGGTGCTCGGGGATCATATGGGATGCCGGGATCGAACCGGGCCGGCACAGGCCGGCCGCATGCAAGGCAAATGCCCTACCCGCTGGGCTATCGCCCCGGCCCCATGTCCAAGGCTTTTTAAGGCAACTGTTTGTCTGTAAGATCGGTTTTTGGGTTTCTGGTTTCTGCTTTTTTGGGTCACACCCAGCAATGCTCAGGCTCTGCACTCAGGAATTACTCCTGGCGGTGCTTCAGAGACCATATGGGATGCCGGGGATCAAACCCAGGTTAGCTGCGTGCAAGGCTAAAGGCTCTGGCCGTTGTAAATTGTTTTTGAGCCTTGAGAGGAGTTATACAGGAGCCTTGACACGTGCTGGGCACTAGAGCAGGGCTCAGTCCTCAGCATCAACTGGTCTCCCAGGCATCACCAGCGCACCCTAGAGCCGGAGCCCACCTGCGGTCCCCCCAGACTGCAGGACTGCATAGCATCACAGCCCTCTGAGCATCAGCCACAGGCCTGCTGGGTCACATACACAGGGAGTGACCCTGAGGCCACCTGCACACTCGGTTTTGTTTTGTTCTGTTTTTGCTTTCTGGGTCACACCCAGCAACGCTCAAGGGTTACTTCCTGACTCTGCACTCAGGAATTACTCCTGGCGGTGCTTGGGGACCATATGGGATGCCGGGGATCGAATCCAGGTCAGCAGTGCAAGGCAAGCGCCCCACCCGCTGTGCTGTCACTCGGGCCCCCTGAGCCTCTTGGGAAGTGTCTCTGTCTCTGTCTCTGTCTCTGTCTCTCTCTCACACACACTCATTGTTTTTCTATCTTATACTTTGTATCTGTGTTTATTCTAATGTGTTTGTTGTAAGAGGCAGAAGGTTGATTCAACTGTTTTGTGCCTTAACTTACTTTTTCTTCCTTTCTTCCTTCCTTCCTTCCTTCCTTCCTTCCTTCCTTCCTTCCTTCCTTCCTTCCTTCCTTCCTTCCTTCCTTCCTTTCCTTCCTTCCTTCCTTCCTTCCTTCCTTCCTTCCTTCCTTCCTTCCTTCCTTCCTTCCTTCCTTCCTTCCTTCCTTCCTTCCTTCCTTCCTTCCTTCCTCCCTCCTCCTGCTTCCCTCCCTCCCTCCCTCCTTTCCTCCCTTCCTTCCTTCCTCCCTTCTTCCCTTCCTTCTCCCTCCCTTCCTTCCTTCCTTCCTTCCTTCCTTCCTTCCTTCCTTCCTTCCTTCCTTCCTTCCTTCCTCCGTCCCCTCCCTCCCTGCTTCCCTCCCTCCCTCCCTCCTTTCCTCCCTTCCTTCCTTCCTCCCTTCTTCCCTTCCTTCCTTCCTCCCTTCCTTCCTTCCTTCCTTCCTTCCTTCCTCCCTCCCTCCCCCCTTCCTTCCTTCCTCTCTCTTTTCTTTCTCTCTCTCTTTCTTTCTTTCTCTTTCTTTCTTTCTTTTTCTCCCTCTCTCTCAGAGGGTAGCACAGCTGGCTCAGCCCAGGGCTCACTCCTGACTCTGAGCTCAGCGATCACTCCTGGCAGGCCTCGGGAGCCACGCACCTGTGGTGCCAAGCGTCACACCTGGGGCAGCCGTTACAGGGCAAGCGACCAGCCACTGTACTGTATGCCCAGCCCCACTCTGCCTTTAGATTGTTGCATTATGGCCACTGATGTTAAACAAGAGTATTGAAATGAAGAAATATATCGACATCCTTTCCATGTGTTTTGGGCTTTTTCTCCCTGCCCTTAAGCTATTTGCCTTTCGGGTTGGTCGGGCTGCTCTCTTGGTTCTGCTCTCGTGTGTTTGTCCTGAGAGCACCCTTCGCTTGGCTCTGATGATCTGGGTCTGTGGCCTCCGGAATTTCTTGTTTGTGTGGGGGCCAAACCTTGCAGTGCTCAGGGCTTACTCCTGGCTCTGTACCAGGGATCACTCCTGGCGGGTCAGAGGACCCTATAGGGTGCCAGGCATAGAACCGTGTGCAAAGCAAGTGCCTCCCAGCTGCACTATCTCTTAGGCCCGTAGAACCCGTGTGCAAGGCAAATGCCCTCCCACTGCACTATCTCTTAGGCCCGTAGAACCCGTGTGCAAAGCAAGTGCCTCCTCACTGCACTATCTCTTAGGCCCCGTAGCACCGTGTGCAAGGCAAAGTGCCTCCCGCTGCACTGTCTCTTAGGCCCCCGAGAACCCGTGTGCAAGGCAGTGCCCTCCCCACTGCACTATCTCTTAGGCCCTGTAGAACCGTGTGCAAGGCAAGTGCCCTCCCCACTGCACTGTCTCTTAGGCCCTGTAGAACCGTGTGCAAGGCAAGTGCCCTCCCCACTGCACTGTCTCTTAGGCCCTGTAGAACCCGTGTGCAAGGCAAGTGCCCTCCCCACTGCACTGTCTCTTAGGCCCGTGGGAACCGTGTGCAAGGCAAGTGCCTCTCCACTGCACTATCTCTTAGGCCCCGTAGAACCCGTGTGCAAGGCAGTGCCCTCCCCAGTACACTATCTCTTAGGCCGCTGTGTCCTCCCGACTTCCAGAGCACGCTGAACCTAATGTGCGCTGACCAAGACGCCAATACCCTTTTCTACTCTCCCCACTTTACTTTTTCAGTTTATCACTATTCCTTAGTAGGATTGCTTTGCTTCTGTTTCTGGGCCGCGCTTAGCAGTGCTCAGAGCTTGCTCCTGGCTCTGCGCTCAGGAGTTTCTCCTGGCAGGGCTCAGGGAGCCACAGCATCAGTGCCAAGGATCAAACTGGGTCAGCTATGTGCAGGTCAAGCACCTTAACCTCCTGGACTATTTCCAGACCATGAACTTCATGAGCTGTTGTTTGTTCCTGAATCCTTGTGGCACTCCATTGACTTGGAGTGATAAACTGGCTGAGGCAAGGACTTACTTCATCCAACATGCAGACTCTGCTGTGCGTCTCTCTCCTGGCTTACAGAATTTTGTTCGACAGATACACAGGGAATCTCATGGTGATTCCTTTGTATGTTTCTTCCTTGATCTTACTGCTCTTGGGGTTGCGGTCCCTTTGACTTTTGTCCTTTTAATTATAGTGTGTCCTGGAGTTCTTCTATTTAAGTTTGTTTTTGTGTGGAGCTTCCTGCATCGAGGCGTATGACTCAGTCGTCATACTGGGGACAGTCTCAGCTATGGGGTCTTCAGCCAACAGCTCTTTCCTTTCCCTTGGGGACTCCTACAACGGGCCACGCCATCCTTTTCTGATACGGCCTTCATTTCTGGTTTGCTTGGAGGCCCGGGCCCGGCAGTTCTTGGAACTACTGGCAGCTGTGTCCTGAGAGGTCACCCTTGGTGGTGCTTGGGTACCGTGCGGTGCTGGGAACCGAACCAGGCCGCCCGCATACAGACTGCACTCGGTCTGTTGGGCGCTTTGCCTCTTGCTGTTTCCTTGGGCTTTGACCACACCCAGCAGTGCGCAGTGACTATTCTTGGCTCTGTGCAAAGCGTCATTGCCAGGCAGTGTTCAGGGACCATTCAGTGCCGGGGAGTGGACCTGGGGTTCTCCATGCCAAGCATATGCTCAGCCCTGTGGAGCTGTCCCCAAGCCACTTTGTCTTCATGACTCTGCAGGCTTTCGTCCTTTTTTCCTGTTCTTCATTGAGGGTCTCCTGTATCTTACTCTCCATCACTGATTGATTCCTTGTTTCTGTCCCTCCACATCTGAGTCAGGCAGAGTTTTCCAGTTCTCCCTCCATGCTCTTCAGTGTAGTAACTTCTGATTGCCATTTTCTTAGACTTTCTCTTTGCTAGCAGTTTGCTGCATGGTTCTCTCGGTTCAGTGAACAGCCTTACCCTTTCACTTGGAAGTCCTCGTCCGAGAAGTTAAACAGCTCTCGGGTGCTTAGGGGAACCCTTCCAGGTTTTTAACTGTCGATGTGTTGTGAGGGTGACGGTGAAGGTCCAGTTCTGTGCCGGCTTTGGCAGCCCTTTAGGGTTCACCTCCACCAGTTCCACACAGGGCTCCTGGGCTGCGCTTGTGTTGCCTCTGTCCACTCAGAGACTCCGCAGTGCTGACCAGCACCGCCTCCCTGTGCCCATGCCCTGTGTCTATAGCCTGGCCCGCTGTGCCAATCCTGAGCGTAGGCAGCCACGCACACCGGAGCCAGCCCTCCCTCCCCTCCCTAAGTCCGTCTCCTCTCTCCTCCGAGTACATGGCTGCTCTCAGATGGGCTGGAGGAGGGGACAGTCTTTGTCGTTAGCTCCTGCGGGCGGCCCCTTCGCCCACCTCGGTCGGAGTGCAGGCAGGTCACCTCCCTGCCCGGGGTAACTGCAGCCTGGGGCCACCCTGAGCCGGCGCCAGCTGCCCGCTCAGGCCGTGATTCACAATGGTGGGTGTTTGCCGCACTCGCGGTGCCCGTGCCTCGGTGTTGCCCCCTCTCCCTGCCATGGGGCCCACACGGCGCAGGGTCCTCAAAGGAAAACCCCTCCCCCAAGCTGTCCTCTGCTCCGCTGTGTGGCTGTACACAGGACCCTTTGGTCACGTCTGAGTTTTTGTTGCGCTCGGTCCCACCACAGTTCTGCATCTTGGCACTGCCTCGGAGGCTTGGACTCCGGTGGTGTTAGACGCACTGAGTCAGGACGGGCTTAGTCCAGCGGGTAGGGCATTTGCCTTGCACATGGCTGGTCTAGGTTCAGTTCCCGACATCCGATATGGTTCCCCGAGCACCACCTGGAGTAATCCCTGAGTATCGCCAAGCATGATGCAAAAAGCAAAAGATATTAATAAGTAAGTAGATAAATAAAGGCGCTGGGTCTGCTGGAAGGTTATCGCTAGTGTTGCAGCTGCTGTGCGCTGAGCAGAGTGGAAAGAGCAAAAGCCATTGTCTTGGATCTGCTTCTGAAGGCCGGTTACGTCTTCTGGGCTTTCACCTTCTTAAGAACTTTGATTGTGTTTTTTTGCTTGTGTGGCCACTCCCAGCGGTGCTCCTGGATCTCAGAGGACCCTGTGGGAGGCGGGACTGGACCGGAGGCAGCCCCCTGAAGGCACGCTCCTTCCTGCCTGCCGTCCTCCGGCTGCGCGGCAGGCCGCGCGATTCTGCGCTTTCTTCCTTTCTGTGTGAAGGATGCAGCTGCTGAAGCCTTGTCCTGGAGCGCCTTTAGCTAGTGCTGTGCTCTTGGCCGGGAGTCCCTGGATGTCCACTCGCCTCTCCCGTCGCCTGTCGACTTCTCATGAAGCTTCGCTAGAGGCTGGGGCGTTGCTTTGAGGTGATTAGCTTTCTGAGGCAGCGGTTGTGCTGGGCTCCAACCCAGGGTCTCACTCGTGCAAGGCAAGTGCTCCACCACTGGAGCCACAATTGTTAATTTTTTTTTCCCAAAAAAAACTCACTTTTACTTTTCGTTTCACTTTTTAGATTTTTTTTTCCTAGAGGGTTTGGTTTTGGGATGACACCTAGTGATGCCCAGGGCTTACTCCTGGCTCTGTACTCAGGAATCGCTCAGGGAACCAGGTGGGAGGACGGGGATTGAGCCTAGGCTGGCTGGCCCAAGTGTGCTCCCGGCTGCACTATCTCTCCAGCCCCCTCTTTTAAATTTTATTTTTTTTGCTTTTTTGGGTCACATGCAGCGATGCTCAGGAGGTACTCCTGGCTCTGCTCTCAGAATTACTCCCTGGCAGTGTTGGGATGCTGGGGATCAAACCCTGGTCATGTGCAAGGCAAACGCCCTACCTACTGTGCTATTGCTCTGGCCCCATCGCTTTTAGATTAAATTTTAGATTTCAGATTTACTTCTAGATTTGCCTTTTTTAGATTTTTAGACGTTCCCTTTACTCCTTTTTTTTATAAGAGCCTCATTCCTGGCCCACAATTGTCAGATCTTAAAGAAACTAATTTGATGATCTGTTCCCTGTGGTTAATCTAACCAAGAGGGATAATCTTTAACATTCATCTGGGGAAAAAAATGCCCGCAGCCTGGTGGTGAATCAGTATATTTATGTGTTGGTATAACACTAAGCCAGTGTTTGCTGAAGTGGGTGACACCAGCCAGGCGCTGGGAGTGGTGTTGGGGTGCTCCACGGAGGCGGGAGCTTTGTTTAAGGTAGAATTCGCGGGGGGTGATGAGGGCTTTCATGTTATGAAAAGGAGGCTGGAGTGAGTTGGGGCCCTCTGCCCCTCTGCCCGCAACATTCTGCTCCTAACACACTGTTTTTTCCAGATGCGAGGATGCCTTAGAGGAAAAATAAGAGCTTAATTGGGCCCGATCAGAAGGAGTACCAGAGGAACTGGAGAGAAACTACCATCGCCTGAAAGAGGCCCTGCAGCCTCTGATTAACCGGGAAGATCCCTCAGCTGTACAAGGCCACACACCCAGTCACCTGCCACCGGTACGTGCTGCTCCCCATGTCCAGACCAGAAGAGACCCCGGCGTCGTTTGAGAATGTGCCTGACCACACCAGCAGGAACCAAGTACTGTCTGGTTCCTGTGTCACGTGAGAACAACACATCTGTGTTGAACACCTGCACGAGGACGGCACCAGCAAACCTGACTCCAGCACTGCCGCTTTCTTAACCCACCACGCTCCAGAGGGGTGGGGGAGCAGGGGGGCCTCTCTCCCCTCTCAGCCCTGCTGGTGAATGGGCGGCTTACGTGCGCTCTGTTCTTTGCCCCCCGCGAGGCATCTAGAAGCTTTGTTTCAAGCCTGACAAATCAGGTGAAAATTAGGCCCGAGTCCCATCCTGGGCACTGACTTACGGCCCCACCCATCCTACCCCAGCTCTGCGGGGCTCTCTGAGAGGCCCCCAGCACAGCCTGGGGGGCCCAAGCAGCGCCACTGCAGAGCCCCAAGAATGGAGCCTCCCGCTGCGGGAGTTAGCCCTGCGCCCCCAAAGCAAGCATGGAGCCTCCCGGCTGCGGGGAGGTTAGCCCTGCGCCCCCAAAGGCAAGCACTGCCTGGAGCCCTGCATCACACACACACCCCACCCCCACCCCCGCCCCAACCTCTACCACCAAATCGAGCTTCCTACTGACCCATCTTAGGTCAATTGAATTGGGTTTTTTTTGGTTTGTGGCTTTTGTTTGGGGGTGTTCAGGGTCTACTCTAGCTTGCAAAGCTTGGATCTGGGGCTTTCAGAGGACTCCCTTAGGGGCTGTCAAAGGGGTCCTCATGGGTCCAGGCTTCACTTCTAGTCCTCGTACAGGAAGTGCACAGTAGCCCTTGCTTTCGTACAGGAAGCGCACACGAGCCGTTCAGTTCTAGTCCTCGTACAGGAAGTGCACACGAGCCCTTCAGTTCTAGTCCTCGTACAGGAAGTGCACCCGAGCCCTTCAGTTCTAGTCCTCGTACAGGAAGCACACACGAGCCCTTCAGTTCTAGTCCTCGTACAGGAAGCGCACACGAGCCCTTCAGTTCTAGTCCTCATTACAGGAAGCGTACGCGAGCCCTTCAGTTCTAGTCCTCGTACAGGAAGCGTACCACGAGCCCTTCAGTTCTAGTCCTCGTACAGGAAGCACACACGAGCCCTTCAGTTCTAGTCCTCGTACAGGAAGCACACACGAGCCCTTCAGTTCCTAGTCCTCGTACAGGGAAGTGCACACGAGCCCTTGCTCATACAGGAAGGCGCACGAGGCCCTTCAGTTCTAGTCCTCGTACAGGAAGCGCACACGAGCCCTTCAGTTCTAGTCCTAGTACGGGAAGCGCACACGAGCCCTTCAGTTCTAGTCCTCGTACAGGAAGCGCACCACGAGCCCTTCAGTTCTAGTCCTCAGTACAGGAAGCGCACAAGCCCTTCAGTTCTAGTCCTCGTACAGGAAGTGCACGAGCCCTTCAGTTCTAGTCCTTGTACAGGAAGTGCACACAAGCCCTTGCTCGTACAGGAAGTGCACCACTAGCCCTTGGAGGCGGTCCCCCCTGGCCCTTTACCCAGAAGCCTAATGTCCCTATTGACAAGGAATAAATGAACTTGGCGAAGTGGTCACCGCGGAATCTTATGTAGCACATCTGTCACTTCTGGCCATGCTCGGGGGACCCTATGGGGTCCTTACCTGCTGTCCTCCCTGGCCCCTAGAGACTTCTATGGAAATCTATTTCCCAGTAGGATGATGCCAGCGTTTATAACTGGCAGAACATCTGAATGTGTGTGTAAATAATCTTTTCCTTTTTCTCCCCAGAGATTCCTTCAGTCGAATGAGCCTGCGCCAAAATGGATCTTTAAAATAAATGCAGTTGGGTTTTTTTTGAAAAGAGCCATGTATTCAACGGATGGTGAAGATCTATGAAAATAAGAATTGGGACTGAGTTCTGGGAAGCCTAGCACCAACAGTGACTGAAGAAGGCAGAGGCCGAACTGTCCACATAGCGTGTTCAAGAGAACCATGGCTGTGGTTTCTTATGTGCTGGTATATGCTGTGCTTTTTTTTAAGACACGATGACTCAAAGGTACTATACATCTACCTTATTTATAACATAGCTAATGTTACCTTAAGTTTGTATTTTTAATTTATATCATTTATAGAATCATTTTGGAACCATTTTAAATGTAGTAATGCAATTATTTTAAAGGTACTATTAAATACGTGGACGTTTACACTAATTTTACTGAGTGGGACTGTAACCATTTTTGACAAAGATTAGAAAGTTAAGAGTTGACTCAGCGTGTAAAATGAAAGCAAAACTGATCACTGCTACAGGCCTGCAAGAGAGCCCCATATTAAATTTATGGGGTCAAGATACTGAAAACTTGTCTGTGAAGGCTGGAAACTGCTTCCTGGTTTCCATGAGACACCAAAAAAAAGTAAAGTGCAGGGTAAGTTTACATAGTAAACCCAATACTGGGACAGCGGTACCAGTGATGGCAGACCGATGTCGGACTCATCACTCCAGCAACCAAAATGAACTCTTGTTTTGGGCACAACAAGCCAGTTTAATTTAGATCTAAACTAAGCTGGTCAGGCTGTTTATATCTGAACTAAGCTGGTAATTAACTTCAGAGCTCTTACATCACTACAAAATTAACAACTGGCATTTAATTTTTAATCTGCCGGTTGAATGGGAAGTTATTTTCAGAATCTTGTATGGATTTATAAAGTACATGTAAAAAGTAAAATTAGCTGTTTTAGTTGTAATAAAGAATTTTAATTATAAACAAAATTTTGCAGAATTTTTCAAACATCTATTTCAGTAAATTTGTCTTTTCCAAGTACGTACTGGTTGTGTAGGATCATAGTTCAGAGAAAGTCCTCTATAATCCACCCTTTTGCCTTACTGAGCAGTGAAGTCAATGCGTCAAATTCAGTTGTTGTAGATCAATGAAGATCTGAAACCTGTGTCCTGGTAAAGTTATAATCCTTCCCAGCCACCTACCTTTAGTAGGGCAGTACTCATAAATTCTTATGCAGAAATTAAAAACCTAAATCCCCCAAGCATTTTCAGAGTAGTCTTCACATCTGGACCACAAGTTTAATAGTGAAAACCGGGGCCGGGCGATAGCCTAGCCGGGTAGGGCGTTTGCCTTGCATGCAGCAGGCCCATGCCGGCCCGGGTTCGATCCCCAGCATCCCATATGGTCCCCGAGCACCGCCAGGAGTGATTCCTGAGTGCAGAGCCAGAATTAACCCCTGAGCATCACCGGGTGTGACCCAAAAAGCCAAAAAAAAAAATAGCGAAAACCCAGCACAAACTCAAAAAATGTACCTGGGGCAATGAGGGATTCCAAAGAGTGAGGCAAGTTAACAGAAGAAAGGATGAGTGTGAGAATACAGGGAACATTATTTTTTTGTAGCTTGTATTTTTGCACACTAATCTGTGATATCAAAATTTCTGGGATTAGGATGTAGTCTGTCTGGAGACAGACATGGGGGCAGAACTGCTACTTGCTCTCCCTGTGCCCAGCCGCTCACAAGCCCAGGAGAGATGGCGGGTTCTAGCCCTGGCCCACCACCCCAGCAGAGTCTTGTAACAAGCCAGACGACCCCCCACTCCATGAGGGCCTCCATTATCCATATCCGGACTTCTCTCTTGTCAGAACTCCACCCAGCAGACCAGCCTATCACAGTCCGGCTCATGGCGGCATCTTGCGGCCACGCGGTTCATCAATAAATGCTGGACTTAGAGATGACTGCAAGAGTATGCTACCTGCACGGAGAGCCTGGCAAGCTACCCGTGTTGTATTTGATATATATGCCAAATACCAGTAACAATTATAGACCTCATTCCGAATGGATTGTGGCTCTTTTATGTTCCTGGAGCAAGCAGATACCCTTGGGCTCTACTAGCATGACACAGGACATATAGAGATGTTACTGGGGCCCGCTCGAGCAAATCGATGAACAGCGGGAAGACAGACAGACAGACAGGATGTAGTAGTGATAGAACATTTGCTTTCAAAGTGTTGAGTCCCAGATTCAACTCTCAAAACAAAGAAGTTAAGATTAATTGCTAACAGATAATCATACAGTTATGAGAAGATGTTTTGCCCTCAGTGAAATATTGGTGTTAATACTCAGTACCTCCGAACTTCCTTGAAACAATCTTCTAGGGATCTCTACTAAACTTTTAAGAGGCTAAACTCTACCTAGCCTGCATGACTTTGTCTAGTTCCTGAGGCTATTTGCCTTTCAAGTTTCCATGAGTGATTCCTACACTCCATCACAAGCCCACATAATCAGTATTCGCGATTGCTTCTTTAAAAAAATTTAAAACAAACTTAACTTATTGACAGATAATGTGCTGAAATGGGTAAGAATATTATTCACCACAGCATCTTTAGCAAAGACTTCTTTAACATTCTTAGTCATTCAAGAATGACAAGTTATTTACAAGCCTTTTATATTAAAATGAAATTTAGTCCAGTTATATCTGCCTAAAGCAAGTCTTAAATTCCCCAGTTTAGGATTCCAGAATTACTCATCTGCTTTAAAGCACAGAAGTACAAATACAGCTTTTACTGTAAAATTACCTAACAACCCCACCGTCATACTGAATATTAAAGATAATTGTACAATGCTTAAATGTATATGTGTATAATATAATCATATTGTATATGTAAACATGTATTATACGTATACATATCCTGTTCTCCAGCTATATAGCAAAAATTATTCAAGTAAAAAGAATTCAAGCATTTGTGTACATAGTTGCTAAACAATTTAAGTTTTATTAACCTCCCAGTTTAAAAAAAAAGGTCAAATTTCCGGTCACACCTCTAGGTCTGATCTACTATATACAGAACGTGCAGAGCATGACTATGACAAAATACAAATTATTCCATGCCCAAAGATCCACTACAGAACCATCTTCATAAATACATATCAAAGAGAAGGGGACTGTCTAAGACTTTTGAGACACTTTTTTAAAGTGATTTGAGCCATAAAACCCATAGTCCAGACTTCGTGCCCCTAAATAGCCCTTAAAAGATTTTGCTTACGTGACTTTTTATAAAATAATACTGAAATAGGATTCTGCTTAGTTGAAAAACCACAGGACATATAAACATCATATAATTACTCCAAAATCTGGAGATACAAATACAAGCACTTTATTTTTAAAAAACAAAACAAAATATAGGTATAGATTCAAATGTTTAGCTGCTTCCCTTTCTTTGAATTTCAATTTAAGAACTTATACAAGTTTGTTTCCAGAAGCTAATGTATCACTAGTCTCTAAGAAAACGGAATTCTAAAAATCAACATGGTTTTCAGTTATTTAGATTTCACTATTTATATAAAAACCTAGAGAGACCAATAACATCCAACGCTTCAAAAGATAAGCTACAGATTGATGTAATCAACTTTACCTTTGTCCAGATCTGTTTAATATATACACAAGGAAAATACACTATAATTTCTTATAAAATAACAAGTAGGGAGTAGATGTAGGAGATGTGGAAGGGGAAAGTGAATTTAAGAAGTCCTTCTCCTCAGTGACCTTCACCTCAGAATCATCAAAGAGCAGCCACTTCCCCTCATACTCCTTCAAGCTCTGCACTATGTATGAAATTTTGTTCTCGAACCCACTCATGCTAATGCCCGTTTGGTCAGTGGATTCCTTGGCTCTATCAGACTCGTGCATGCCATTCGTACTGTTAGTCTCAGAATTTCTACTTTTCGCCAAATGCCGTACTGGGACATTTATCAGGATTAGATGCCTTGCTGTATAGCTCATAATCTGCTTTACTCTTTTTGTCCTCCAAGAAGTCCAATAAGCTTCTTTTTTTTGTTCAGAACTTTAGTTGGCTGTGCATTTCGCTACCTCTAATCGATGCTTCTTCACCGCCATAGTTTTCTACCACGCCCTGGCTTCCCTCCTCACTCAGTGGTTCTGGCTTTACCTAATTCGCACATCTGGTCAACCACAAAATTTCCCTTATCTAGTTCTAAACTGTTAAGGTCAGTGACTTTAACGGAAGCAGTGTAATGCCCACTACTAATTGTAATGCCGCTGTGCATCACAGCTGCGAGAATAATCCATAGCTGTCATTGGTTGGCTTCGTGCTCCATTCTTCTAGTGACAGTTTAAGAGGTGTCAGCAAAGGAGTGTTGATCTTGGAGAGTCCTCCCACCGTAACAATCAAACCTTTGGGAAGGGAAAAGAAACACCGGTTGTCTGCAACTCTACTTCATATATGTACAGCTTCACACTCAACATGAAATAACAAAGTCTAAATGAACCCTTAACATTCAGCGCTCAACTGAAAACACAAAACCAAAAGCTGCCAGCTTTAAAATTACTTGCCTACTAACTCGTGGGGCTTCCACGAGGAGTAGTCCCTCTTCATTTTCCTGATTTTGTACAGTAATGACATTTACAAAAACACTTCAGGGGCTGGAGGCGTAGCCCAGCGGGTGGGGAGCGTTTGCCTAGCACACAACCGGCCTCTGCCGGCCTGGGTCCAATGAGTCGATCCCTGGCTCCCATCCCTATGGTCCCCCCTGAGCACCGCCAGGAGTGATTCCCTCAGTGCAGAGCCAGGGGAGTAACCCCTGAGTATCGCCCAAAAAAAAGCAAAAAAAAAAAAAAAAAAACACAAAGCTTCAAAGTCAGGAATCTTTCACTGGAAGTCACTTTAACACAAAGCCAATCTCTAAGATTTGGAGCCGGAAAACAAAATGGTGGAGTCAAGGACAGCTCGAAGGACAGTTTGTTTGAATGCGCAAGAGCCGTGTTCAATCCCTGTCACTGCATGATCCAGCGAAGTAGCCCGTGAGCACTGCCAGGGGAGCATCACTCCCCACTTCCCCCAAAAAA
>JAJIBD010010951.1:0-59632 GCA_021461705.1 Cryptotis parvus
GACAAGAAACCTTTATCATTCAATCTCTAATGACGTCTCTTCTAAATTTATAGTTATCTATAGTTCTCCTAGATTTATAGAATCTTTCTGCTCTGACCTCACATGACCTCTGTCCCAAGAGCATGGAGAGAGAGTTTAGGGGAACCTTGGTCTTCTTTGTATAGGGATACTAAAGCTGTTTGATCGCGGGCCCACACTCATGACCTCTTTTAACTTTTAAGTCATATCTTCAAGTACAGGCCATAATGGTGACAAATCTTGCAGATATAAAATTGGAGAAGACACATTTAGACTAATACACTGAGCTTCTACTGTGCTCAGGTTCCTAAAAGGTTTACATATTATCTTAAAAGAATCTTTGGGCTCAAGGAAAACAACAATACATCTGAAAGATGTACTCTTAGCAGCTCAGTATAGGAATTTGGGTTCATATTATGACATATACCATCATTCGTCCAAATCCTCATCTCCTCAAAAACTGCTTCCATGGTGATTTACAAATTATCAGGCATTTTACCACCTTATCACGCTGACAGGAGAAACCTGGGGGAATACAGTGTTTGAAGGCGCTTGGTTTGTAAATGGCAGTTTTCAGTCCTTTATTCTGGGCCTATAGTTTCTCAAACTGTTGTCACTATTGACAATTAAAATTGGCTAATTATTTGTATTTTATTTATTTATTTATTTATTTTTTTTGGGTCACACCCGGGAATGCTCAGGGGTTTCTCCTGGCTCTGCACTCAGGAATAACTCCTGGCGGTGCTCGGGGACCATATGGGATGCTGGGGATCGAACCAACCCACTGGGCTATCACTCGGCCCCATAAATTGGCTAATTATTTGTAGTCAGGGCTTTCCTCTGAATTGTAGACAGTTCAGCAGGATCCTTTTAGGACCTACCCCTAGAGGCAGGAAACACCCCCTCTTAGTAATATAAAAGAAAGTGTTTGCATACAGTGCCCAAGGTCCTTTTGAGAACAAAAAATTTCTCAAGGCCGAGAATTGCTTAACAATCAGCTAATTGTCTACCCTTTTTCTAAAAACTTGAATACCCACTCAATCTCCATCTTAGTTTAAAATAGCCTAATTTCAACACTGGTCTTAATTTTTATTAGGACTCCAGTTAAAATATTAATTCACTCTAGTCTTCCCTTTCTAATGCCATAGACTGCAACCAGAGAGCTTCCTTCTAAGGCAACAGTGCTCAGAGGAAGCTACCCAGGAGCCCCACAGCTCCTAAGCAACCCTTTTGCATTTGAGTAAGATCTTCATTAGTAAAACAAGGAGGATCTGATTAGGATTCATTAGGTTCCCTCATGGCACTAATATTTAATGAACTATTTCAATTTTTGTGTAAAACAGCAGCACTCATCAGAAATGATCATGCTTTTCCTCCATAGCCTGGATAATTTAACCAAATCTGAGGATCATATATCCTGGATGTCAGAGCAATGAAAGGTAGAGCCTGCCCTTGAGGTACCTCGATGGGTCAGTAAGTCCGTTGATATTATGAATGGTGAAGTTCTGAAATTTACAGAATGGCCATGGCAGATGGGACTTTGCAGAAAAGATGGGAGCAAACAGTGAGTCTCAGGACTGCCATCACAAGTGCTCTGAGCCAGCCCTCACCCACACCATAGAGTGGTGTAACTAACCACCCTTGCCCCTGTCAGGATCAGGCTGTTCCCCTAAATGAAGAGACTTCAGTCTCTATAGATGGGGCTTGGGTACTGAGTTTTTCCAAAATTCCCTAGGTGATTCTAACCTGAAGGCAGAGTTGAGAATAACCACTAAGCTAGGCAGAGCAAGATGAGCAAAGCTCTCATTATTTTAATGTTATAATAACACTTAGCACCTGCAAGGTCTTTTCATGCTCTTGGCATTTAACTTGAAACATGTATTAATTACTTACCCAAAGAAAACCCCCAAAGACCTTTCTTTGGCCGCAACCTTAAGCAAGAGCATGAACACCTGGGGGGCTCTGTCAGTGCCTCCCTTGGCAAACACTCACAGCTGTGCCTCCTTGCCCACCCACGTGGCAGGAGAAATGAACCTTCCTCCAGGGGGGCTCCTAAGACAACCTGCACCCATCCACTCCATGCAGGCACTCGCCAAGGTGCAGGGTGAAGTTTTTGCTTCAATAACCACCAACAAATGGGGCCGTAGCTAAGGTGGCACGTTGGACAGCTGAGCGCCAGTTACATTTGTAGTGACTGAACAAATAAACTCAGTTCAGCCAAGCAAGCCGACTCAGTCTTGGAACTCCTACACTGATGATGTTCTCACAAATTATTTGAGCTCTGGGAATCTAGAGTTCTCCTTGAGAGCAAATGATTTTGCTTAGGCCTCTCTGTTTTGACTGTCTACACTGAGTTTGATCTCTCTTATGTTCCCCAGTGGACTGTGAATGAAATTTTCAGCCTTCCCAATTTGTCCAGAGCACCCACAGACTTGGAAGACCTTGATCAGTCTGCCAAGTTAGACTCTGAGGTCTGATTTTTCAATCAGAAGAGGCTCCAACTTGTTCTTCGTACCCCCAGAGAAGAATTGAATTTGAAAACATCTGTAGAACGTGCTGGAAGTCCACTTCATTCATAAACCACGACCCATAAATTTTCCCCTTTGACATGGCTTCCTTCGTGTCGAGAAAGCCATTGTAATAAATCCAGGAACCAAGGCTTTCTTGACAGTGCAAGTTGTAGAACAACCTTCTGTGCCCTGAGCTGGTTATTTTTCTGTACTCCTCCACCACATCCTTCCTGGAGAAATATGCTTCCACTGATCACATGGCATATGGATGTTTCAACTTAATATCTGGCTCCTGCCTAATCATTTTTGGTCAGGTATATTCTGGCTGTCCTGCCACCTCCTCTAACACGAAAGTATTATAAATTCTTTGAAGACAGGAGCTTGGTCTTGACTTCTCACACTTCTGGTGGAGCACCGTGAAACTCTGCTGGACAAAGCACTGGTTTCCACTCTCTTGGTTACTTGAGTTTATTTGACTTTTTTTGTGTCACACCTGGCAATGCTCAAGGGTTACTCCTGGCTCTGCCCCTCAGGAATTACACCTGGCAGTGCTCAGGGGAACCATATGGGATGCCGGCAATTGAACCCAGGTCAGCCGTGGTGCAAGGCAAACGCCCTACCCAGCTGTGCTATCACTCCGGCCCCTCTTGGGTTTATTTCAGCATGCAAATTATTTCCCTAAAAATGACAGAAAACTAGCCAACAATTATTGTAAGAAGGTCCTTATAAAAGGATGTTGTTTTCACTATTTAATCTATATGGATAAATTGATCCTTTTTGATGACTATTTTCTATTTTTTTTTCTAGGGAATTCATAGACAAACTTCTGATTTAAACAAAAGGACAGCTGTATGAAGGTTCCCCAATATGAAATAGTGTGTTTACTGTCGGTGGACCCCCGGTGACTATGTAGGGGAGAGAGATGGTCGCTTTTCCCCAGCCCCTCTGCCCCGGGACCCGGCGGCTAGGACTATAAAGTCTGCGATGAGCCCTGGCGGCGTGGGCCTGGCCCCACCAGCCCACGGGTGGCCGTCAAGCCACGCCTGGGTCCGCTTGATCTCTGGCACGGAGATCCCCACCCCGGGTTTCTCGGGAGCACGGACTCAGGCTGGGCGGGATTGCTCTTTGCAGAAAGGAAGTCGTCTAGCCTCCGGTCTGCCTCAAGGTTCTTGTCTTCCTCCAGAAAAAGAATTTTCGGAGTCGACGAGCAGTGAGTAAGTAGTTTTATTAAGGAGGTTTTGGTGGGGGGGGGAGAAAGAAAGGAAATAGTGCGCCTCAAGGGAGGACGCGAGCTGCTCCAAGGCGGAGAGCCCCAATTGATCTTTGAATGGGCTTTATCCCCCCTTTGACTGGAATGTTCTGGGGTCTTCCTTGAGCTGGGTTCTGGGCGGGAAGGCTGATTCATCGCCCTCAGAGATTTACATTCCTTTGGCCTTCCCTTCCCCAGGGTCTTTGTTGATAGTGGTCTTATCAGTTTGGTTTCGGGCTTTCAATCAGGTGTGGCTCTGGAGCTCTTCTTCGGGAATTTATTGCCATGTGGCCCCCCTCTGCTGCCTGCCTACAACATTTACCATCCTAGGATATGCGGTGTTAATATGAAAGCTGACCTCGTAAACTTATCCCCTAGGCTGAACTCACCTTACCTTGAAGAAGTGGTCATTTGAGTAGTCCAACCCTGCTTCAAAAAAGACAGAAACAGCCCAGTGAGAGCCACCCTACTTTTTCATTGGCCCAACTCAGTTAAGTTTTGAAAGAAAACAATTTAACAGAAACATGTATGACAACAAACCTTTATTTGATTTCACAAGGTGTCTAAATTTCACGTAACACTTCTTAACCCCAAAGAAATGTTAAGATAGGGGGAAAAAGCTAAGCTCTAGCAAAGAACTGTGAAATGATGACATTTGGGACAGAGTGTAGTTTTCTATTTACTTATTAATTATATTGGAACCCAGGGTCTCACCCTGTGATGCCCGTATTCTTCCATTGAACTGCATTCCCAGTCAAGGGGTGCTTTTAATCTGAAACTCTTTTCTTTTATTCCATTTATTCAGAGCCTTCATTCCTTGGTTCTTGCTTAGGCAGGTAATCCAAATGATGTTCTTTCTGAATATTAAACTTCTTATTGTAAAGGTGAGACTGTGGAGCCACACGGTCAACCTTCAGATTGACAGACGTGGGGTGACTTCGAACAGCTACAAGCAATAAGGTTTAACTTCCAGAAGTCATTGAATCCATATAAATGCTCAATTAACCAAAAGAATAACATCACAGTCTATTTTAATGTCTATAAGTTTCACGATGCTTAATAAAATGTAGGTTTATTATTTTCAAAAGCCTTACTGAATTTAGAATAAGTTTTGTCAACATCATATGTTTTCCTCACAGATTCTCATATTCAAATATATTAAGAATCAGCAGTCTAGACAGTTGCTACAAATTCTTCCTTCTTGATGTTTTAGGAAGAAAATAGAAGTTATTTGTGATCTGTCAGATTCTATAAGAATTACAGGCTTCTGCAGTTATTGAATGAGCTTGAAGAACAATATCCATTGAAGCCAAAGCTAAAGATTTCAGCCCAAAACCTCAAAGCCAATTTTTCATAAGAATTTACCAGATAGTCCCTTCAAGCCATGAATCTCCGTGAAGCTTCCACAGACCCTCTAGGGCTGCAACAGTTAACTGGGTGCTTTTGGAGGCAAGAAGCCCTCTGTTCACGTTAACTCATCCATCTTCTCCAACTGCCTCCACAAAACAGTTTCTTCCCCTTCTCTTTGTCTTCCAATTTTTATGCAAATGAAAAATGCTAAACTAAAGCTGTATACAAAAAATAACCCCTGGGAAAGATAAACTGACTTTTTTCTCCTCAAAGCAGAGGCCTTAGCAAGGTGTGGTATTGACTTAAAGTTGACAGTAGACAATCTGTCAGGAGCTAACCACACAATTTGTTAATTTAGCATTGCATTTGGACCATTTTCACTCATTTTTCCATTTTTACCCATTTTTCCATAAAGCATGAAGATCATTTTTGGCAGAGCATAGTGCAACTATATCTCTTACAATCAATAATTGACTTGCTTTCTGCTTCAAATGTAAATATAAAGCTATATGATTTTATTTTTAAATGATGCTCTTTGTTTCTAAGCTCAAGTAAAATATCTTTGGGTATCTCCCAACAATCATTTCATTGTAAGGTTGTCACCCATTAACATATCTCTTTTTTTTGTTGTTGCTTTTTTGGGCCATACCCAGAAATGCTCAGGGGTTTCTCCTGGCTCTGCACTCAGGAATTACTCCTGGCTGTGCTCGGGGGACCATATGGGATGCCGGGATCGAACCCAGGCCAGCATGGGCCAGCGCGTGCAAGGCAAACGCCCTACCTGCTGGGCTATCGCTCCGGCCCCAACATATCTTGTTTTGTTTTGGTTTGGTTTAATTTGGTTTGGGGGCCATACTCAGCTGTACTCAGGACTTATTCCTGCTTCTGTATCAGGGACTGGTGGCTTGGGGGACCACTTGGGGTGCTGGGATCAGACTCAAGTGAACCACATGCAATGCAAGTTCCCTCCTATCTCTCTGCCCCACTCATTTACACATCCTGTATTAGAGACAGGAGATTGGAATGAGGTTGAGAACAATGAAAAACATGTTAAACACAGGGATTCAGGGACAGGCGTTACTTACGGCCAACTCTGCATCATAGAACAAGCAGCCCTCTTCCTTGGTCCCTTATGTTAAACACACCTGGCCAAGAATCAGTGAGAGGGGCCGTGACTCCTGAGAAATGCTTGGGGCACAACTTCTCCAAAAACACATGTCAAACACGGGAAAGCAAGGAGGACAATAGGTTCATACTCTCTGAATCCTGTGACACCCCACCACAAGTTTCTCCCACAGACTTGTTCCAACAAATTCCCTGTTCTTTTTTTTTTCCTTTTTGGGTCACACCTGGTTGATGCTCAGGGGTTACTCCTGGCTCTGCACTCAGGAATAACTCCTGGCGGTGCTCAGGGGACCATATGGGATGCCGGGATCGAACCCAGGTCGGCTGCTTGCAAGGCAAACGCCCTACCCTCTGTGCTATCGCTCCGGTCCCAATTCCCTATTCTTATTCCTAGTAAATCCATGACTATCTTACCTAATTATCCCTTAATGAGCATGTATCCTTTCACACCAGTCTTTGGCATCACACATGCAAGGATAGTTTCCTATCACTGACTCATATTCCCATCCCTTACAATATATTTGCATCGATTTCTCATATTTTGCCCTCAAACATTCTCTTGAATTGGGCCATTGTACTCAGCCATGCACATTTTGTGGTGGTAATACTGCATTGTGTAGAAGTACCTATAAAACAGGTGCATTTTCAATTAGGGGAAGTTAAGTTGAGGAGCTGAGCATAACTTTGCATGCAGGAGATCCAGATAGATTCCTTCTCCAGCACTGCATGGGCCCCCAAGCACAGTAACCCCTCCCACTGTCCAGCATTGCTGTTTATGAGTCAAAAATAAGGTGAAAATCATTTTAAAATATCCTTGGGTTTTGCTCATATGAGAAAATCACAAGAACCAGAAACACTAACAGATTCATTGAGCACTCTGGTGGTTGCCAGAGGAAAAGGGGTGGAGGCAGGAGAAATAAACAGTGATCTTTTTGGTGGTAGGATGCCACTGAACTTCGTTGCTTGGCGAGGTGACAGTCACACACAAAAAGAAGCCAAACCCTTGGGATTCCACATTACAGTAAATCAATGATAAGTCAGCAAAAAAGAAAATGTTCTAAAAGGTTTAACTTTCTCTTCCCTAGTTAGATGGTGCAACAAAACTCATCTATTGTTAAAATTAGCAAGGGCACCTTGGATCACCTCCATTAAGCTGTAGGATCTATTTTCCGTCTCTTGAATCTACCCTTAGTATCTTTGTTATCTAGCCTAATGAGACCACTTTGAGCTTGAGGTCTCTGAAATTCTCATGATTCTTCTTTTGCATTTCTTAGAGCTTCTGGGGAAACCAGGGGTTAATCAGAATGAAGAGAAATACAGTTCAGTCGCCTCCATTGTCCCAGCTAATGGGCTGTCAATAGTCACTCATGTGAGGCCATCCTAATCATTCCCTCTCAGCTTCCACCAAGTGGCCAGACATCTGAGCGAGCACACCAGAAACAAGCAAAACAGACTATATCCAGAAGAATCACCTAACTGGCAGTTTAAAGGTGCCAAAGGTATAGGATCCTATAAACAGCAAAAGCTGCTTTTCAATAGAATTATAGCTATATACAAGAAACAGCACAGCTTGCTAAAAAGTCTAAGTGACACAGCTGGAGCGGGGGAGAATGCCCTAATAACTTTAGCCAATTATCCCATCAGAAAGGGGATACCTAGGGAATGGGATTTGACTCTCTCTTCTCCCTCCCCTCCCATCCCCTCCTCTGCCCCCCCTCCCCCTCCTCTCTCCTCTCCTCTCCTCTAGTACCCTCCCCTCCATTCCTCTCCCCTCTCCTCTCCCCTCCTCTTCTCACTTCCTCTTCTCTCTCCTCCCCCTCCTCCACTCCCCTCCCCCTCCCCTCCTCTCTTGTCCTCTCTTCTCCTCCTCTCCTACCCTTTCCTCCCTCCTCTCCCCTCCTCTCCTCTACTCTCTCTCCCCTCCTTTCCCTCCCCTCCCTGTACTCTCCGCTCCTCTCCACCTCTTCTTCTCTCCTCCCCTCTCCTCCCCTCCCCTCCCTCCTCTCCTGTTCTCTCCCCTCCTCTCCCCTCTCATCCCTTCCCTCTCCCCTCTCCTCCCCTTAAATATGGGGCACAGTCAATATAGATAGACCACACAATGTCTGGCAAGGGCAGATATAAGTTCAGGCTGGACTTGGAGACCCAGTGTAAAGGCCAGAAAAGGCTTGGATGCCCAGAATAGTAAAGGGAAGGCTGGGCTTGAATGCTTAGGGTTCAGGCAGGGTTGGACGCCCAGGATAGCTCAGGACAGATTGGATTCAGAGGCCCAGATTAAGGCAGTGCACAAGAGGCTGGGAAAATATGCACAGAATAGAGAGCAGTTAGGGAACAGGACCTGGTCATCGTTCACGAGAGTGGAGTGGACTACATGTTACAAGACAGGAAAGTCGTACACAGGACCGGGCCGCATTAGAGACATAGTTTGCTGCTAACAGAGAGGCCTAGACATCTGGAGAGGAAACTGGAACCATTGTTCAGATAAACTAACTTTCCCTCATCCAAGTTTTGTAGAGTTTTGTATGCTAATCTTTCATGCAATTCTCAAGAACCCTCAAGCACAGGAAAATCCACTTTCACATTAACAAAAGGATTTACACTATGACTTGGAACTGGACTGTCTTCCTTGTCTTCTAAAAAGCACTCAGAACATCTTTGATCTCCAGAAGCAGATGATTGTATACTTCTTCAATATAGTATACATTATTCTTGTATATTGCAGATTCTTGTATATATGCAGATAATTGTATACTTCTTCAATATAGTATACAATATTATTGTATTCTTCTGATTGTATAGGTCTTCTGGACCTAATACAAACAGAAGATAAATTATTCTTATTAGCATAAATAATTCAAATAAACCTACAATATAGGCTACTTTCTTTTTTGTTTTTTGTTTTGGAGGGTCACACCCAGCGATGCTCAGGGGTTACTCTTGGCTCTACACTCAGGAATTACTCCTGGTGGTGCTGGGGGACCATATGGGATGTCGAGGTTAGAAACCAGGTGGGTGGTGTGCAAGGCAAACACCCTACCCACTCTACTATGACTCTGACCTCTAGGATACTTTCTTTGTATAAGTTATCAGAGGTAGAGTTTGTTCTATGATGGAGGAACCCCCATCACTCCTACGCAGGTTGACCACTTGGAAATGTCATGAAAAGGTCATGCCTACACTTTCATGGCATCTTACATTTAGGGCCTTTGCTACATCAGTCTCATCTTTTTTTTTTTTTTTTGCTTTTTGGGTCACACCCAGCAATGTTCAGGGGTTTCTCCTGGCTCTGCACTCAGGAATTACTCCTGACGGTGCTCGGGGACCATATGGGATGCCGAGGATCGAACCGGGGCCGGCAAGGCCGGCCACATGCAAGGCAAACACCCTACCGCTGGGCTATCGCTCCGGCCCCAGTCTCATCATTTTTAAGGATCGTGCTATCATTAATGTTATGGATTAGTATTACGCTAGTAATAAGCCATATAATATCATAATCACAACTACACCATCAATGTTCCTGTAAGCTAAATTGTGTCAAGAAATTGATACATACAGTGTTGAGGTAAGAGAATGGAGACATATTTTTACTCATTCCAAATAAAAGCAAACTTTTTACTGAGTTATTTGCTTACTGATATGAAAGGAAAAAGCAATCACTAGCGAAACCAGAGGGATAGTGCACCAGCAAGGTGCTCTATCTTGCATGCACTGAACCCAGCTTTGATCTTGGGCACCCCTCAGGGTCGCCTGACCACCACCAGGAATGACCATGGAGCACAGAGTCAGGAATAAGACCTGAGCACTACCAGGTGAGGCCCTCAAAGAAAAACAAAACAAAAGGCAATCATTAGAACAATCATATATCAGAGTCTAGTTAGTTTGCACAATTTTCTAAAACTACATGTATAGGGACCAGAGAGATAATAAAGTCGGGTCAGGCGCTGAACTCGCATGCAGCCAATAGCATTTGATTCCTATCCCCTGTGGACCCCCCAATCCACAGGAGTGATTCATAATGAGGAACCAGGAGTACTCTCTGAAAATCACCCAATGTGGATCCCAAAAAAACAAAACAAAACAAAACAAAGCAATGAACTACATGTATAAATAGTCTTCACATGAAAGCTGTCACTTAATCCTTTATATCCAAAGTTTTTAATTGCCAGGCATGCATGTTTTAAACTTTTGATCATACAAAATAATCTCTGAAATCTACCCTAGTATGATATATTGAATATAGTTCTCTATTCTGACACATAAATCACTACTTGGTCTCTTTTCTCTTTTTTTTTCCTTTCTTTTTTTTATCTTTTTACCTATTGTTTCAGGACAAGAAGCCAAAAAAAAAAATAGAAAATTTTAATGCTTTCGAAGTGTGTCTCTTCCAACTACTCATTCAGGAAGTTGGAAAATAACTACTGATACGTTGGATATCTTTGGGCCTACTTTGAGAAGGGACTTCAGCCAAAACTACTGATTAATTTATCTTTGTTAGCTTCTAATTTATAGATTAGATGCACATTTTGAATTATCTAAAGTGACTAACACTTTAGGTATCAAAGAATTACTCAAAATTCTAGATGCTCCACAAAGTGGTGAGACATTTAGTAATAGTCGAGTCAATCTCAGCACGAATAGGAAGAGATGCAGGGTGTAAACATTAAAAATGGATCTGAGACCTTTATTTTAAAATCTTGGGGATAGGTGCCAGAGAGATAGCGCAGGAATTAAGCATCTCCTCAGAATGCTGCTGATCCCAGTTCTATCCCCATACTACACATGATCCCCTCAGCACCACCAGGAGTGATCTCAGAACACAACCAGTAGTGATCTCTGAGTAAATAACCAGGAGTTAGCCCCGAACACAGCCAGTTATTCAGGTGGTACCAAAACAAATATCTTAGAAGATAACAAAATCTTGTAGGCAGAGAAGTATGAGAATTAGGTAAAATTCCAATTTTTTCTATTATATTACTCCAATTCTATATTATAGTCCTTACTCTCTGCTCAAACACATCTAGTCCAGTACAACACAGAAAAGTACAGCAAACTGGAAAAATACTGTAGTATTTCTTAGGTACTGTTAATACCCTTCTCAAGAAAAAATTATATTTTGTTTTCACCTTCTTTTTATTTTTACTAGAATTTGAGACTTATTATGGGTCCAGAAACAAAAGATAATGCATGGGTCTTATTGGGGAATCAGCAGTTTGTCCAAGGTGAATATAAGTTTATTTTGAATTTGGTTTCAGAAATATTTGCCCAGAGGGTGCAGGAAATAAGAAATTCCTACAAGTAATCTACAGTCTTTAGTACTTATCCCATTCCTTGACTAATTGAAAATGCATACATCATCGTACCTTTTCACCAAATTCTACATTACACTTAGAAGTAGTCATTCCAGGGAAGGAGCCATAGGTCTAGTGGGTAGGGCATTTGCCTTGAACTTGGCCGACCGGGCTCAATCCCCCAGCATCCCATATGGTCCCCTGAGCACTGCCAGGAGTAATTCCTGAGTGCAGTCAGTAGGAACCCCTGAGCATTGCAGAGTGTGACCCAAAAGCAAAAAAAAAAAAAAAAAGTAGTCATTCCCACTTCACAACCCTATATACCTTACTTTCACTGTAACGTTATATTACTACTATTTTGCTTGCCAAAGTCTTATGTAGTTCTATAACTCCAGGAAATTATAGTTAATAAAGTAAATAACTAAATGAACGTCATGCTGCTGTAAAACCTGGACTATGAGTGAGCCATTTTTCGCTGACAATGAAATTGCTACTGCTTATTGTTATAATCCTATGTCAACCTAAAAAACTCAAAGAATCCTGACAGTTTGACCCTTAAGATTCCATTATCCCAAAACGACTTGCAAGTAAACAATTGCAGGTAGCAGTGTTTTTAATCCCTCTATTCTTTAGAATTCACTATGTCATTCCAGGTTTTAAAAGATTGAGTAAGGGACATGAAGGACAACCAATAGGGCACTTGCCTTGCATGCAGCCAACTAGGGTTGGGTCCCTAACAACGCATATGGTCCCCTGATTCGTGCTAAGAGTGATCCCTGAGTGAAGAGCCAGGACTATGCCCCTGAGCACAGCCTGGAGAGTAGCCATACTACCATCTTTGCTACACAGTGTAACAGCGTGATCTAGTACTGTTTTGTGATATATCTTTAAATTGTGGGTTAGTGACTGGATCCCCACAACCAGGTCCCCACAGTACCTGGGCAAGGTGGATTGCTATGCCAGCCACCCTGTTTGATCCCCATATAGTCCTCAGAGCCCTCTAGGTTTGATTCCTAGACACAGATCAGTCCTAAGCACCTTCAGGTGTGGCCCAAAAGCCAAAAAGAAAAAAGAAAAACTGGATTCCTGTACCTATTGTCTCCACTGACTTAATTTGTTCCCCAAAACACTCCCTAGGGCATCTCCATGTAAATGGGAATTTTTATCAGCTACACAATCTGCTTATTTTCCTTTCCAGTACAACATTGTAAAACAAAGATTATGTTCAAGGGGGGGAAAAAAAGCCTTGGTCCTTCCAAGTATGAGTGATGTTAATAACATTTCTATGAGCATACATTGTTCAGCTGAAACTAAAAAAGCATTCAGAAGACCAAAATAGAAGCTAATATTTGGAACAAGTTCAAATTACATGAGAAACCTAATTTCACTTAATCTAGAGTTGAGTATTTTTTACTTACATAGATCTTTACCTAGCATGGGATATAGACTAAAAGATTAGATTTTACAGATCAGATTTTTTAAGCCAAGGTGTTGTCAAGAGTTTTAACTTAATGAATGTCCTCAATTCAACACTTCACACCTAATCTATCTGACATTGCTTTGAGATGGTCTTTAATTTCCTTTTTTCCTGAGAGCATATTTATCAGATCATGTAAATGGCTAGAGAAGATTTTCACTTTAGAAATAAAAAGAAGTCAAGAATACTACAAAAAATAACTTCATTTTAATTTTTTTAAAAAAACCCAAGGGATATAATCAATTCAAGATAACATAAAATAAATAGCAGGAGAGATTTGGATTTGGGTTTGCAAAAGATTTTCTTTTTATATACAGACACCAGTCAGCCAGAGTGATGACTAAATTACGTCAAAAAGGGTGACGTATCTCAGATCTATCTTGAGGGTGAGGAATGTAATTATTAATTAGTTTTACTAGCCTATAGGAGGAGAGCAGAGATGATAATATTTTGCAGTTGGCATCTTTTGATTAATGTCATTTTAAAAAAGTCTTGCTAAATAGTAAAACCAATATAACTATTTCTCCCAAAATTATGAGCTTTGTGTCACTGTCAGAACTCACCAGGAAAAAGCTGGAAACAGTTCACAGGACTGGAGCGCATGCTTAGTACACGCTTAGTGCACCATGCCGGAGTAGCTCGTGAACACCTCCACATGTGACCTCTATAAACACAAAAATAATCCTTATGGAGGAAAATAGGGTATTATTATTCATATAAAACCAACATGAACTCTGAAGTTTAGAAATCCCCAAATCTTGTTAACTACATCAGAACCCTTTCTCAGTCATATATACCTGGGTCTTGTAGTAATACAGAATACATAAATTAACTATGTATATAACTATATTTATTCGATGCTCTTGAAGGTGTTCCATGCTGCTCTATTCCTCCTGGCGCAGCTCAGGTTTTAGGTCGCTCATCATGTTGAGTTCTCGACCTAGGTACACATAACTGCTGCATTCAGAGATGTTTGTTCTGTTGAGAGTGAATGGGGCCTCTGGAACTAGTTCATTTTTCATGAACATTGTTTTGTTGAGATTCAGCCGTAGACCCATCTTTCCACATTCTCAGTCAAAGTCAGCCAGCATTTGTGCCGCTTGGCTAATGTTTGGTGTTATTGGAACAATGTCATCAGTGAAGCGGAGGTGGTGACCATCTATTTTCTCTCTCATTCCTTCCCATTCTAATTGTCGCATGACATTCTCAAGGGTAGCGCTTAAGAGTTTCAGTGAAATGGTATCACCCTGCTGAACCCCTCTTTTTACATCAATGATCACTTCCTTGTAGAATGATGAGATCCTGGTGGTGAATCTGTAATATAGCTCATGAAGGATCTTGATGTATTGGGTTTGAATGCCCTGTTTGGCTAGGGCTTCGATGACCATTTCAGTCTCAACAGAATCAAAGGTTTTCTTTAAATCAATGAACATTAGACAGAGCGGCATCTTGAACTCCCTATAAACCTCAATGAGCTTGGTTACCATTTGGATATGGTTGATTGTGCTGAATCCTTTTCGGAAGCCAGCTTGCTCACATGGTTGCCCTTCATTTAATGTTCTGCCAGTCCTGTTCAGGATGACTCAAGTGAATAACTTGTAGATGACAGACAACAGGCAGATTGGGCAATAGTTGCTAATGTCGTGAATGTCTCCCCTTCTTGAACAGTAGAACTGTCCTATTGGTTTTCCATTAGGAGGGCACCTTGTATTCACCTCCAGCTCTGGGCACATCTCTTTGACTCCACTGTTCTCCCTGCTTTAACATACGCCTCAGAGACCTGGGCCCTACGAAAAGCAGGATGAGAATGCTATTTGGGTCTTCCGAAGAGGAATTATGCTTGGAACATCATGCCTCACTCAAGTGAGAGAAGGAATACGGAGTTCCCACCTCTGCCAATGATCGAGAGTCAGGGACGCCTCTCTTGTTTCCGAGGCATCAAAAATCAGATGGGCTGGACATGTAATGCGACTTCGAGACGACCGTTGGGCTAGAGCTGTTACTGACTGGATCCCAAGGGACATCAAAAGATCACATGGATGCCCACCTATAAGATGGTCAAACTTTTTCACCAAAGACCAGGATTGAATGGTTTGAGGCTCTTTGTATTCCTGGAGCAAACAGATGCCGTTGGGCTGCACTGGCACGTGATAGGGACAAATGGAAACATTATTGGTGACCACTTGAGCCAATCAATGAATAACAGCATGTCAAGTTGTAAGGGTTGGCCACCCGATGGGGTGACTGACTGGGAGCCTAGGAACACCGCACCTACCAAGGAAAACTCTGAGAGACCAAGTCCTATGCAAAAGCAAGGGTTTTATTAATAAGCGAGTATACTCGGGCTCATAGCGTGACCCCAAGCGGTCAGTGGCTAAGAGCCCCGAGCCCTTCCAGGGAGGATCTTTTAAGGAATAATTCCCGCGCTACAGAAAAGCCCGCGCATAACTATCCAATAGGTTTAAAATATTACATCAAGGTCTGCGTGCAGGCAGCCAATCACTCTGCACCAGGTAACCATCACCCACCAATCTGAGTGTGCCTAATACTTCTTTCCATATTTGGCACGGCATGGGCCCAATCAGGTATCATACCAAATACAGAGGGGGACATCAGACGCAACCTCTCCGGAATGTTTGCCTTATAGCCCTCCCTGGAATTATTTGCTTAAGGCCCTTCCTGCTGTGCTCTTGTCTTGTCGAGCCATCATTTTATCAGTTACTTTTAGTTGAGCCTCATTTTATCAGTTACCTCCATTTTATCAGTTACCTCTGGTTCCTGTCTTTGTGTTCTGTGGGCGAGGGCCATTCTTTCAAAGTGATCAAGTGATAACTATATTATATATATATATATATATGTAATATATATATATAAAGTAACTGATAAAATGATATATATATAGTTATATGGAATATATATAGTTATACATGGAATACATGTTGAATATATATATAGTTTTATATATAACAGGATATATGTATTGGAAGTAAAAAGGAGGTATAAAAATTATTCTCTAAGGAGGTTATAACTAGTTCTCCATAGGCTAAGTTTTGGTTTAAGATTACATTTAGCATTAAGAGAGTATAGAGTACTTTGGATCCTTTGTTTTGTCCTTTAAGGAACATACTTTCTTTCATGAGGACACACCTAACCAAAGGTGGAATGTTTGACTTGGTGACTAAGAGAACCAGCCAGTTTAGAAGGACAAGGGATAATGGGGTGAAATAGAAATAACAATGCTGACCTAATTCACAGGGATGTAATTGCTCAATTGACCATTGTAAAATACTTTGAAAACAAAGTGTGGTATAAATGCTAGTTAATGATCCTACCATGGCTAATTTTATGCTACTCTCCCATGTCTAGGTTCCCAGAGTACTCATCAGAGAAGACTTACCCTGCCTGTCCACTCCTGTGAGGCTGTGTGTTAAAAAACTCGACAATTTTTTAAAGTATTTTATTATACCACTGTGAGATATACAATTGAAAAGTTCATATTTGGGTTTTGGTCATACAGTGTTCCAGCACCCATCCCTCCACCAGTGCCCATCTCCCACCACCAACGTCCCCCGGTTCCCTCCCCCTCCCCAGCCAGCCTCCATGGCAGGTACTTTATTTCTTCCCCTTTCTCTCTTCTTTCTCTTTTCCTTCCCTTCCAGACTATGGATTACAGAACATACATTAAAAGGGTTATCATATGTATCTTTTTGCCTGTATTTAATGTTCAGTTCTAGGTTAGTATTAGTACCCTCAACAACTGTTAGCACACTGTTCCATTTTCTGTCTTACCTAGCCTCATACTCCCACACGTTTGTGATCATTTCGACCTTCCGACAAGACCTCCTGATTCATGCTTCACTTGACCTTGGATATTGGCATCATAATATATGACATAAATGTACATATATATTTATGTCATGCACATAAATGCAGTCATTCTGTATCTGTCTCTCTCCTTCTGGGTAATTTCACTCAACATAATCTTCTCCATGTCCATCCATTTATAGGCAAATTTTATAACTTCATTTTTCCTAACAGCTGCATAGCATTCCATTGTGTAGATGTACCAAAGATTCTTTATCCAGTCATCGATTCTCGGGCACTCTGGTTGTTTCCAGATTCTGGCTATTGTGAATAATGCTGCTATGAACATAAAAGTAGGAATGGTGTTTCCGCTGCGTATTTTTGGCTTCCCAGAGTATATTCCCAGGATTGGTATGGCTGGGTCAAATTAAGTTCAATTTCTAGTCTTTGGAGGAATGTCCATATTGTTTTCCAGAAAGGCTGTACCAGCCGGCATTCCCACCAACAATGGATGAGTTTCCCTTTTCCCCACATCCACGCCAGCACTTGTTGTTCTTGATCTTTTGAATATGTGCCAGTCTCTGTGGTGTAAAATGATATCTCATTTTTGATTTGCATCTCTCTGATGATTAGTGATGATGAGCATTTTTTCATATGTTTTTTAGCCATTAAAAGCGCTACCATTTTATTTACACCTTTTTGCCATAC
Source organism: Cryptotis parvus (assembly GCA_021461705.1). NCBI lineage: Eukaryota > Metazoa > Chordata > Mammalia > Eulipotyphla > Soricidae > Cryptotis > Cryptotis parvus. Next base: position 17,527 of record JAJIBD010010951.1, read on the forward strand.
TTACTCTTCTCAGTTTCACATTTTCCTCTCTTCTCATGGTCAGAACTTCACATGAGGGGCCGGAGTAATAATCCAGCGGGGAGCATTTGTCTTGCACGCAGCCACCCGGGTTCAATTCCCCAGCATCCCATATGGTCCCCCAAGCACTGCCAGGAGTTACAAAAGATTCCTGAGTGCAGAGCTAGGAATAACCCCTGAGCACTGCTAGATGTGACCCAAAAAAGCAAAAAAAAAAATAATAAAATAAAATAAAATAAAATAAAATAAAACTTCACACCATACACAATCATAAAAGAATTTTGAATTTAGTTACAGCATTCTGAAAAATCATATTCAATTATCCAGTTTTTTTCTTTGTTTGTGATCACTATTTTCTACAGTTTGTCTTCTCAGAGCACGGTAGCATGTCATATGCAATGGTAATTCAAGAAATGCTAATAATACGCTAATACCTCATAAATTTTTTTTTGCAAGATGCATTTCTGAGCACCACTGGATATAGCCTAAATAGAAACAAAAGTTAGCATAGGATTGACTACTGGCCAGTTGAGCTAACCAACTCATTACTAGTCCCCTAGTTCCCATTAATAGAACCAGGGCAGGAGTTGATTAAAATATTTAACTCCATAGTTACAAAAGATAAGATCTGTTAGCATAGATCCCATTACAACATATTCCTTTAATAATATTTGCTGAATCAGTGCATGAGTGAATAATCAAAATGTGAAAGCGTAGATTGGAACTCACCATACCATCTTTGCTAAGTCATATTGATACCATAGTCTTTAATAGAACTAAGTTATAACTTAATGAAATATTGCTTGGAGAAAGAGTTTAGAGATGAAATGAGTCTTGCTCTCACTTTTCCAAAAGCTTCTGAGATACATAAAAGTGCCAACAGCTACCCCAGTTTCTGAGAGATCGGTGCTCTGCAACCCTCCGGGGTATTAAGAATAGAATTAGAAACTGTCCATTATTATCAAAGAGCATTTAGTGAGGGCCAGTTATAATAACTACTCACATTTGAAACCTCTTTGCCATTTGAAAAGCACTTTCCCATCCATTAGTCCATTTGCTCTTTCTAATAATGCTAAGGAGAATATGTCATCATTATCCCACATTTTACAAATGAGAAAAATGAGTTAGAGGGAGAATAGCTCATTTGTTCAGGGTTAGATCACTCATAAACAACAGCTCTGGTCTGTAAACAAGACGTAGAAAGCAAAATTCCCCTATGTGTTGTGTTGTTTCCCCAAAACTACTCATATATCAGACCATTTCCAGAGAAATTTCAAATCACCATCATCTCCATCATTTCTGCCTACACCTTCTCAGCTCAACAACTATTACTTAAGCAGCCTTAGTTTCCCAACTATGACCTCAACCAAATAGGAAACCAGTAACCTCTAACCTATGAACTTGGTAACATTCACTTCAAAGTAAATGTAAGTCATTTAGAACACATCTGGCAAGGCTCTTCCCTTTAGACAGCATTCCTTCTTCAAGTCCTGTCTTCCAAAATCCTGTTGTGTGCCTGAAATGCAAGCATCTATCAAAAGATCACGTGGCAGGCCACATACAAGATGGTCAGACATTTTCGTCAATACCCTGAACGAACAATTTGAGGCCCTTCGTATTCCTGAAGGATCAAGCAGATGCCATTGAGCTACAATAGCAAGTGATAGGGTCAAATGAAAATGTTACTGGTGCCCGCTTGAGCAAATCGATGAATAACGGGATGTCAACTGATCAAGTGATCAAGTGAATTTAGATTTCCCCCATCAAGTCAAATGCTGAAAAACTCACAGTAGTTCCTTCTGCTGGAGGAAATGCTAAAACAATACCTATATCATAGGGATGTTGTGAGAATAACATGGAGAAATGTTGTGAGAATAAATGGATAAATGACTAAAGGAGAAACTTAGGTACACAAAGCCCAGACTGAGGAATGGCGGGCTCCTTTTTGAGGACTCCTAAAAGGGATGAATTTCCTGAGTCTTCACTAAGAATTAGTTCATTCCTCTTTCCTGAGGCTTTGAGCCTTTATTCACAGACAAGATGCTCGGATGAAATGATGAATGAGAATAAATGACTTCTAAAATAATTCAGATAATGTCTTCCTACATTTCATGACTTCATTATTTTATTTGAGAATTTTAAACTTTAGATTAGGTGGGCAGGCCTTGCCCTTCCCATGATGGGGAAGAGTCTCTGCTTTCCAGTGATTTCTATTTTAATCTTTATTACTGGGGTACTGTGACATACAATGCTATCAATGATGGTTTCACACACAGCTTTCCAACGTCAAACCCACCATGAGTGCCCTCTTCTTTCCTCCAAGCTCCCCAAACCCCCTTCCTGTTCCAGGAAGGGCCCAGATCTCCAACTCGAATGCCTTTGGAATTTTGTTGTTTGCTGTTTTCCCCAATTCACTCATATAGCAACAAATTGCATGAGTTCTTCAAATTGCATCTTTTCTTAAAATGAAGGACTACTACATTGTATATAGGTACTGTAGTTTCTTTATCCAGTCATCAGTCTTTGAAAAGTTGGGTTGTTTTCAGATTCCTGGCTACCTATAAATGAACATGAGTGCAGATTGTCTTTTCAGAATAGAGTTTTGGGGCCTTGGGATAGATAAACAGAAGCAGAATGTTTGGGCCATGTGGAGGCACAATCCCAATTTTTTTGAGAGGTGTGATTTCTCTTAGAAGGAGCTCTACTTTTTAACTTTTGCAAGTATCTGTGTGTGTTTGTATGTGTGTGCCGTTTGAGCTTTGTTCTCTTCCACTATATTTTGATTTTTAAAGGAAAACCTGTTGGTCAGAAAGGCCAAATAAATTAACTGTAACTCAAAGAATGTCAGGGAACTACTAAAGATCCGATAAGGATATCAGATGCCCCCCCACATCCCACATACAGGGGGGGAAGAAAAACTTGGGTTTAAAAATCAACAACAGCAAAGAGATTGAGGATTGGCCCCTAAAACATGAAAGTGACTGCAGCTCTATTTGACTTGCAAATAGACCAGAGGTTTACCACAGATTTGAAGGGAGTATATTGTGGAAGAAAACTTGACTACTTAGGCCTTAAAATCATGGTTGGAATTGGTACCAGAAGAAAACTGGCAACAAAATATGGGCAGCTTTCAAGGCAGGCAAGCTCCTCAACACCAAATGTAGTCAGAGGGAAAGGGCTCAGTATTCCATCCAAAACAGTGCACAGGAATTTCTCTCAGATGTCTAACCAGAACTTTCTCAACCACCCCTTTCTCCTTTTTCTACATTCCCAACAGGACCTTATGAAAGTTAGAAATCTCTGGAGATGGAAGTTTTCATAGTCATCATTTTGTCCCCTGTTTACAAAGTATGTTGGGGGTAGAAGATGGCTCAGGTTACATGGATGGGGGTTCCTTAAAGGTACTTAAAGTCACCAGACCATAGGGTGGCACAGTAACCTCGTGGATAGGACGTGTGTTAACATCTTAACAGAGCTCCTGATCATTCAGCTGGATCCTATGACTGACAGCCATGGGGGTCAGGGGAGAATTGGGGAGTGGATGTGAGACAAACAGTGTTCTCTGAGAGAAGTGATATATAATGCCTAAGAGGTTGGGCAGATTGAGCGACTATCATCCATTCCCTTTTCTTTCTATTCACACACTAAACTATACAACCAACGACTCTTGAAATTGCACACAACCATGTTCCGAATCCCTATTATTGCAATAGAATAATGTGCACCCTGACTAACGTGGGTCCCTTTCTCAACTACCAGCTAGAAGAAAAAGACCTTAAAGTGTAAAGAATAATAAAATCGTTAAATGGAAGAAGTCTGAACTCTGAAATTATCACATGGAAGATGATATTCTTATCAACAAACACTACAGTGAGAAAAATTGACTTTTGTTGTGTTGTTTCACTATGATTTTAGGATAACACTGTTTTAGAAGTCTCTATCACCTAACAACACAAGCAATTATATTTCAAATCCTGAGGAAAGGATTTGTGTCATATTCTCTGTTTTCTAAAGTTGCCAGAATAGCTCTCGGTGCATCTCCTTGCATAGGGTAGAAGATCAAAAACATATTTTTCAATAAATATACAGCAAGTGATTCAAGACATCAGATTGTGAAAGGCTAGAATTTAGATTTCCCCCCATCAAATCAAATGCTGAAAAACTCACAGTAGTTCCTTCTGCTGGGAGGAAATTGCTAAAATAATACCTATATCATAGGGATGTTGTGAGAATAAAATTTTATAATAGGTGTGAAATGCTTTGCACAAAATAGAGCAAAATGAAAAGACTGACATTGTTGTTGCTTTTTTTTTGAGGCCACACCCAGTGCTGCTGGGTTGTGGGGTGGGGACAAGCTTAAGGTGCAGGCATCAGTGCTAAGCTTGTGCTCTTTTACTTAATCTATCTCCATGATCCTTAGCAGGCTGTTAGTTGTGTAGGTCTGGGTAAGGTTATACCTTCCAAAACTCAGAGATTACTCCTGCTAGTGCTCAAGAACCCATATGCAGTTACAAAATTAAACCAGAATCAGTTGTGGGGCCGGAGCAATAGCACAGCAGGTTCGGTGTTTGCCTTGCACGTGGCCTACCCAGGTTCTATCCCCTGCATCCTATATGGTACCCTGAATACCACCTCAGGAGTAATTCCTGAGAGCAGAGCCAGGAGTAACCCCCGAGCATTGCCAGGTGTAACCAAAAAAAAAAAAAAAAAAAAAACCAGAAACAGTTGCATGCATGGGAAACACATTAACTGCTAAACTATCTCTCTGACCCTGAAAGCAGATTTCTTAAAAAATAAGATCAACGTATGATACATGTATTTCTTAATGACTCAAAATAACTATTGGACACAGAGTTGTAGGAGAGATAAATTTCAATCCATGAAAAAGGCAAGGAGGAAAAATTATTTGAATAATGATAAGAAGAAATACAGAAGTTAACCTATAAAGAATAATTAAAAGAGATACAATGTGTATGGTTTTGAATCTACAGTGACAAAGTATTTTCACACATATAAATTAAAATTTTAAAGTTACTTGTCACAATCATAATAGAATTTAAAAAGTTCAAAAGCTTATTGAAATAAAATATCTAAAGAGTTGGATATTATAAAATTACACAGAAGGAATTTTGAGCAAACTCCAAATTATTTAAGTATTAATCTCTGTTGAGATCCATTAGCAATTTTCTTATTGGAAGTATTAAGAAGCTATATTAATTACTAAAGTCCTTTTCAGTTATTTAGGTAGATTTCATTAGTGTAAATGGAAATTCCTTGTTTTTTTGGGGTTTTTTTTCCCCACAGTTGGTAATGCTCAGGGGTTACACCTGGCTCTGGCTTGGCACTCAGGAATCATTCCTGGCATTGATCAGGGAGCCACTTGGGATTCTAGGGATTAAACCCTGTGACCTCATGCCAGACAAGTGACTTGCTCTACTATTTTTCTGGCCCCGAACTTCTTTTTTCTAGTGCTTTCCTATTTCATGTTGTTTTTTAAAAAATCCATGATAAAAGGTAGAGAAAACAGCAATTATACTTAAAAATCTTGAAAATTAAGTCTAATCACTTCAAATGAAAACTAAATTATAATACAACCAATGCATTTGAAACGGCATTTTGACATCAATTTGTGTATACTTAAGCAAACATTTATTCCCTATGAAATGGAATGAGATTCAATGGAACACTTCATGGTAGTGGTGTATTTCTCCATCAAAAATGTAAATGTCACTGATTTAAACAGAAATGCTAGCTCTGCATCTCTCTCTACCATGAGACCATTGGGGACTTCCAACCCCAGCTCAGTTTCCTCTCCTGGGTTAATGTGTGACCTTTGTGTCTCTAGGTCCTGGGGGTGGATTGTCCAGGTTTATGTCCAAACACTCCACATTCTTTGGAGAGAAGATACTATCACTTCTCATCGCGGTTCCTTGCTATTAATTCAGATGAATCATGGAAGAAGAAAGTGGTGGGAGGACCTCATGTTTCACAAGCAGCCATGGCAGAGATGCAGGGTGGAGATTGGGGCAGGGATCCAGGACAAGAAAAGCTGGGAAATGTGGTGATGGAAGAATGATTTTGCCTTGGCTCCTGAGAGGGTGTGTTGTTAAAAAAGTCTAGGTCACAGGGCTAAGTGCCAGTATACCCGGCTATTCATCTTGGCCTACCTAACAAATAGACAAGCACTTAGTTGATGAGAGCCTGCTTCAAGGACATACTGAGAGGAGTGATTCTGCCCTCTGGGAGCAGATTGCCCTGGGCTGGTCTTGCTAGGGCTCATGCGCACCTTCAATGCTGGGGTGTGGACAGCACTGAGCAGTCAAGGATCCACATTTGAGCTGAATGGCATATCGGCATGCCTTATATACCTAGGCAGCTAGAAGACTGCATTACAGAAGATGAGCTACAAAGCACCTTGTAGGACTCCAGCAGAGTTCTGAAGATCATGGAGGTTAGGAAAAGTGGCTTTTATATGCAGAAGAAAGAAGGATTCCCGATCCTAGGGAGTATTCTTGACCTAGCACTGCACTTCTCTTGGACACTGATCAAGTGCTTGGCTTACGCAATCATTTCTTTAATCATTCATATTACCATATGAAAGATTTTTATAAGCTTTTAGCAGTCTACCAACTGGAGGAATAATAAGAAAAAAAATAATGGGCTTAATTTTGTCCTAATAGATCTTAACATCTACTCTTAGTGAGGAGTCAAGTAGAAATAAGGATTTCATCATTAATTATTGTAAAAGTGAGTGAAAATGTCAGATGGGGAAAATAATACAGGAATAAATATAACATAGTCCTAGAGCTGCTGGGACTTTAGGGGGTGCTCTCTAGCAGTGCTTGGAGGGTCCTCAGATTTCATTCCTGGGGATACTCTCTACCTTTGTGGGCTTGATAGTTAAGGGTTCAAAATCGGTTGCTGGGGGCACTAAGCAAGGGACTAATCTGAGGACCTTGCACACAGGTGCCAGCCCTTTGAATTGTCTCCTTGGCCTGGATCCTAACCCCTGACTGAGTTACTTTTACACAAAGGATTGTAGAGGTGACTGCCTTGTAAGGGGTAATATGGCTGAAGCTTGAAGCTGCCAAGGTGGGAGTTTTCCAGCCAGAGAGAAAAGACTTTCAGATAGAGCGGCTGGTGCGAAGGCTCTGGGCCAGTACACTCTGCAAGCAACAACTGCATGAAAGCCAGACTGGAGGTGTTGAGACCGTGAGGGATGGGGCCATACGGGCCTGATCGGGCGGTGCCTTTTATACTATGAATCTTTCTTGGTTTGGGCTTGTAATGATGAAAAGCTTTGGGATGATTTTCTAACACAAAGGTAGCATGATCTGACTTGAATTTTAAAACAAACAGTCTGGTGACAGTGCTACAAATAGGTCCCAGGGATATTAGGGTAGACGCACAGAGGGATATTTTTGGGTTGTTTTGTTTGATTTTTTTTTTTTGAGCTGCTAGCAGAGATCCAGAGGTACAAATCCTATAATGCTCCATGTCATATCCTCAGGACCTCCAGAGGTGTTCTTAATGCGGCCCTGCCAGACAGTTGCCAAGCACAACTCTCCTCCCCATCCCACCCCAACACACACACACACACACACACACACACACACACACTCCCAGGCAAGAATGCTCAGGTTCTATTTCTCTGCCCAGAGCCTCTGCATCTGGCCTAGAGTTGGCTCCCTGCAGGTCACTTTGTAGATAGGAGGAGGGCACTTTGAATGTAACAGCTCATCTGACCATGTATTCTATACTGGCTGGTATAAATATTCTCTTATGCTGCCACAATCATCATGGGACAAGTTAGATCTTACCGGTATATTTGCCTGGCCACGTTGGATCTCTTAAGTAATTAGACCAGAGAGAGATGCTGTTTGCCTCCAAGCAAGCAAGCAAGCATGGCTCTCTGATAACTCAAAGGCAGATAAAACACTGAACAACCATGAAGTAATGACAAGACTTTTGTGAAGGCTTGAAGAAATATTTAACTGTCTATAGAATATTCTTTGGTTCAGATGCATGCCTTTGTAATCTGAGACACAGTTCATCTCAGATGCCCCTCCTCCACTCTACCCTGCAGGGGCACTTCCAAAGCAGATCTTGGCTCGGCAACAGTAGGTAAGGTCTTGGGAGAAATTACCTGAGGGAATTTCTGATGGCCTTCTGCTGGAGTGGGAGGACTGGGTTGCAGGGATATAAAAACCTAGCCTGCTTCCTTTCTCTCTTTTTCTTTCCCCCACTTTCTGCTCTTCTCTGTCTCTCTCTGTGGAGCCTTAACACGTGGTGGCAGTTATCTTGGCCAACCCATGGTTGCGGCCCAATTGCTGATTTGTATTCCAGAACCTGTGTTAAGTAAAGCATTTTGAAACTGCCGGATTCTTGCGTCTTTCTCCATTCACCAGCCGCCGATCCCCTGGGGCAGAAGGGAATCCCTGATCCTGTTCCCGGATTTTGTGCGAGGCGACCCCCGAGTTTCCCTGCACCGACAACCACAAACGTGACACTTTCTGGCTCCCTCTACCAAGGAGTTGGTGGGTGAAGGCTTTGCTCTCCCCTTCAGGCACAGTCCACTGCCCGCTTACTACTCTTGGCTGGACTGTCTCCCTCTCGCTCCTGCTGCCCAGGTCTATTTCCAAACTCCATGACTGGATCCCTAGTTTTGGTCTCCACATCTTTCAGGAGTCTCCAAGGGATGATTGACGGAGGCTTAAACAAGGTCAGTAACTAAGTAAGAACTTGTCAAATTACAATCAAGTTGAGTAATATACAGTGTAATAGAAGCAAAAGAAAAAGGGAAAAATAAACTATCTCAGATACATTCAGTTCTAGTTACATTTATGATATATATTTTTCTGACAGTTGATTCTGCCTGGATGATTATATACATTTGTGTGTAGTGTTTATGCTAGAGTCATAAGACAATATATTATAACTGATTTTTCACTTATTATATAATGGGCATCTTAATTTTTACTGAACTTGGTCAGAGCACATATACATTCATATGTTGCAAAGGTCGAACTACATAGAAATTCTACTCTGTTAATATAAATTTTAAACTCTCCAATGTTGACTAGTTTATTTCCAATTTTTCAACACTATTAACAACACTTCAATGAACACCCTTGTACAAACATCTCCGAACATTTGTTTGATTGTTTCTTTAGGGGAAATTACTAAAAGTGAAGCTTCTGTGTTAAAGGATGTTTACAATTTCAAGTCCTCTACATATTGCCATATTCTGCCACAAGCTTTACTAATTTACATTCCTATGAAAATGTGCTTCTCTTTAATCATCAGCATTATTCTCATGCTCTTTTAAGGAAAGACTCAGAGGAGACAAAGAGACTGAGAGAGAGAATGAAAGAGAGAGACATGCAGGGAAAGAGATAGAGACAGAGAAAGATTGGAGTGTACCACAATTTATATTTTCATTTGACTTACCTCTTTGATTTAAATTTAATTTGATGTTTAATTTTTCAGAAGCTTTTTATTTACTAGTATTAATTACTTGAAAGATTCCATGATGGTTTGTAAACATGTTAGTCTGTAAACTACCTTTCATATATCTTTAAGCATATTAAATTAAAACACAAATAATACTCACCAGAAGTTCACCATGTTCTCTTTGCAATCTATATTCCTAGTCCCTTGTTTTCTTTTTGTCAAAAGTCATAAGAGGGATAAAAGTGTATTTAGTAATTTTAAAAAGAATATTCCATTAAACAACACAGTCTCTAATCTCAAAAAAGCAATATTACCATCTCACATTTCAGACCAGAAAACAACACACCGAATCTCTGCCAAAAGCAAAAATAAATAAATAACTAAAAATAACCAGTATTATCCTTTCATCTCATTCATTATCCATTAACTAGCCAATCATTTTTTTCAAAAAACCCTGTGTTGCATGCTGTTTTAATTTACATTTCTATAGTAACTAGAAAATATAAATTATATTTTTAAATATATAAATATCTACATATATAAACATATTTCACATGTATGTGTATAATACAGAGACACAAACACACTCTTACTTTTTTCCTTTGTTTTGTTTTGGAGCCATACCTGGAAGTGCTCAGGACTTACTCCTGACTCTGTGTCTGTGCTCAGGGAGCACTCCTGGCAGTGCTTGGAGGACCATACAAGTGACTGGGATCAAACCAGGTTGGTCATATGCAAGGCCAGCATCCTACCAATTGTGTTATGGCTCCCACCCTTTCATTTATTTTATTCTTTGCTCCATTCCCCTACACTCAGCTTTTACTAAGAGATCGTTGATACATAGCATTGAGTGGGTTTAAAACAGGCAACATAATAATTCTTGTCCTTCATGGGAAATTCTTCTAGGAACCCCTCCCGGAACCACACTCCATCTCCATGGCTCCAGCATTCAGGATTCTGGTCCCCAACATTCCTCCTTATCCATAATAACTGTCATCAATATTATTAACATCATTGAAACAAAAATAAAAGAGAAGCGTTCACTCTGAAAAAAAAAAACAGGCAACATAGTGCTCTGGTAGTCACACTATCTCAGGGACTATAGCTATCAAAGTCTCACACTAAGACTAAGATCCTGTCTCACAGGCAGAGAGGAGCAGGGGTCCCAGACTCTAGAGTGCGGGCACTTTCTCTGGAAGCTGTGGTGAGAAGCTGGAGCCTATGTATGGGGGAAATCTCGGCTGAAACTGTCCCTCACAGACAATTTGCTAGAGATTCTGAGTGGGCTTGAAGGCCTGTCACAAAGCCCCTTCAGAATGGGCAGCCAGGATGAGTTTGGAGGGGCTTGCCTCCAAGACGCATACAACACACACATCTCAACCCACACACCTACCTGCACGTACCCTGGATTGGATCTCAACTCTTTGGTATAAGTGGAGAGAGACAGGAGGTGGCTCACCAGCTCAACTGAGTCCAGTTGAGGGCAAAGGTCATACAGGGCAAAGGTCAGTATGTGGGTTCCCCAACATACAGATGGGTGTGGCTTCTCCCAGGTCTCTTGACCTAGGTTGCAAACCTCGGTGACAAACCCAGAGCCAAAGAGCTGCCTCTGAAATCCACAGGGGTGTGGTGTGGTGTATACAGCCAAGGGCTTGTAAGCCAGCCAGTTACATGACTGGGAACCTGGTTCTAAACCAGGCTCTCCTCTCTCTTGGACGGGATTAGGGTTTCACCAGCAACACAAATTTCTGACAGCTGCATTTTATTGGTGGGTGGAGATCAAATCATTAAGAACCAGGAACTACTTAAGAGGATCTTCTCTGCCCTGTAGGCTGGCATCACTGGCCCCTTTGCCGCATAGTTTTTACTGAAGAATTGCCTGTTTCTTTATGAGCTTGAAAATTTCACTTATAATAATGCTGTTAGCTCTTCTTCAATGAGAAAAAATGTGGGGTAGGGAAGAAACATACTATTTTACCACTTATGCAATATATCTATGCAAAAATATTTATGCAAAGATAAATAGGTCTTTTAAAATATTGACTCTCAGGTTCTCATTTCTCTTTTATTTTTTACTGACAGTACAAATGCTCATGGTTCTAGCGGTTGTCATGCCTGCAGTGGGCTTTGACCTTTGGCTGCATTCTGAGAAAGGACTTCTTTTCGTGAGTCCTCTACTAAGTTTGCTTTTAGATTTACCGCTGTAGTAGCTGAACTTCTAATTGGTCTGGAGTTTATCTTCATGTAAGATCTAAGGTGCATCACGTATTCATTATTTTCTTAATTCATAGTCATAGGTATTGAAGTCATGCACTGAATAAGACCAGCAAGAATAATAAGTTCTAAAAGGGCATCTTTTATTGATTTATTTCGCACACCCAGTGGTGTGCAAGAGCTACTCCTGACTCTGTACTCAGAGGTTGCTCTCAGCAGTGCTTAGGGACCATGTGGTGGCAGAGAGTGAACCTAGGTCTCCCACATGCAAAGCATACACTTAGCCCTTTGGGCTTGTTCCCTTAGAATAATAGTTTGGGTTTTTTTCTTAGCTCTTAATTATGCATCAGATAATATTCTACATGTATTTGTCCATATTAACTGATCCTCTGATTCTGTATGATTTGAAAATCTACTTTTACCACAGTTAAATTAGTTTACGTGTTGGCTCTATTTTCTACTCCTGAATTTGATCTCCAAAGCAAATGTTGCACAGGCAGCTCGCACGGGCTCCTCTGATCTCACCAGGGTGAGAGATGTGTGCAGAGCACAGCTAATGCACAGCGAGGCCCTTTCTTCATACTCTGCTGTTCAACTTGCATTTGAGTTTGTAATTGACAAGTTGCCATGTCTGATTCATTTTGGTTTGCTTGTTGCATTTTATCCTACAAAAGTGATAGATATTCCCAAAGAAGACATAGGAAAACTAGAAAATTAGAAAGCAGTAATAATTCTACCAGTCAGAAATTTGAGATTTTTATCAGTCTCATTTCTGGGCAGGGTAGAGGAGCTTGCTTTTTAACTATACAGTACAGGTGGTTTTAACCTTTTCCTATACAACTAAGTGCCAAGAACATATCCATAATGTCACTATTGTTTCATTTAACATAAAAACTTTAAGAGTCAAATTCATGTCATTCTAATGAAAATAATGTTTATTTTAATCAATTGTCCTTGTGGGAAAATTGTTACCCTGTTGCGGGTTATCCAATACTATAGGGTTACCATCACTGTGTGCAAAGTGATTTTGTATGTGTGTCTTTTTGGGTCACACCGGCAATACTCAGGGCTTACTCCTGGGTCTACACTTAGGAATCACTTCTGGTGGTGCTCGGGGACCATATGGGATGCCAGAGAACAAACCCAGGTTGACCACATGCAAGGGAAATGCCCTACCCACTGTACTATCACTCTGGATCCAAATTGTTTAGTATTTAAAAGTAACTCCTGGATTTAAAAGTCACTTTTTAATAATTTTTTGTATCTTACCAAAGTCCTATACCAGTGTAGAACTTTGTATACTCCCAATGTACACTATGTACACTCCCAGCAATGTGTAACCCTGCACCACAATGCTAAGTCAATATCACAATTTATGCTTTTGCCTCAGATTAGACTGCTTGTGTTTCACACTTATCAAAGCCACTTAAAGGCTCTCTGGTCTTTGGTCACAAATTCCACTCCTGAGTTCTGTCATTTATTTTGCAAATTCAACGAATCTGATCTTGGTTATAAAGGAGATTGATTCCTCATGTGCAGCTGAAATTGAACATTTGCATCCATCTATGTAATGGTTTCAGGCATCCACCCAAGAATAATCTACCTTGGAGTTCTGATCATCAAGAGGACTCCAAAGCAGCGTATCCAGATGGCTTGCAGGGATTAGTAGCCGCTGTGTGGGAATGCTGCCTCCCAGGATTGAGGGCTACCTATTCGATCATTCAATGCCTGTCCCAACACCTGTCCAAGGACTGACAGCTATATCGAAGGTAGTAGGACATAGGTTTTCAGCCTTTCTATATCTGCACACCCACATAGGTCAATGAAATAATGGTTGAAGACTATTGATTTAAGATATAAGGTTGATAAGATAAAGATATTACTGTAAAACTGGATGACTTTTCATGGCAAAGTAGCTTTTTGTAAGGAAACCCAGAATCCTGGAAAGGAAGAAAGCACAATACTTTAAAAATACCAGAAGAATGTCACCTATGCAATTTGCAGTTCTAAGTAATTTGCAGTTTCTGATAATCATCTAGTTCTTCTTAGATTGGGTAATAGGCTCATATTAGCAAGTTTGAATTACTAAGTAAGCAAATAACCCAAAATGCAATCCAACTATTCCTATGTATTTATGTATTTGTGTATTTATTTAGCAAGCTTTTGATGGATGTATGATCTTTGTGGACTGAGATTCTCCTTTTGAGAGACATATCAATTCAATGGATAATAGATAGATGTGTTACAAATGTCAGTTTTATGCTAATACCTGTAAGGCAAAATAAAGTAGACAAAGGACCAAAGAGGGACGGGAAGGAGGCTGAGGTGTAATGATCAGAAAGGGCCATGAGCAGGTGGTCTTTTGGTAGGGATATGAGCAAAGTGAGGTAGCGAGAGCCATGTGAAAGTCTGATTGAAGTGCGCCCGGGCAGAGAGAGCATGAAGGCAAAGGATTCCGAGCCAACAATCCTGGAAGAATAGCAAAAGGACTATGTGGTTGAAGAGAACATAAATGATAAGGAATAAATATAAGGAAATAAATGAGGACATCACAGGGAAGGACCCTTTGGGCTGCCCTGAGGACTTTGGGTTTATTCTAACTATAATGAGAAATTATTGGGAGGTTTTGAACAGAGAACTGACAGACCTACATTACCTTTCAAAAGATATTTCCAGCACCATACTGTCAAAGGTCAGAGCTGAGTAGACCAGATTTCTTTCCTCCACAAACTGTTTTATGTTACTCCGTTCCAACCCTGACAAGCTAATGGTCAGATCTCAAGCATTTCATATCGTATAAGTATAAAAATTTGTCTCTCTCGCTTTTGTCCTTTATCTCTCTTCCTCTCCATCTCCCCCTCATTTGCTCTTGCTCTCTTTCGCCCTTTCAAAAAGAAACTGGTACAATTATATTTGTTTATAGAAATATTTGCATGAATTTTAGGTGGCATAATATCTTCAAGAATGATACATTAAGAAAGATACACGAATGAATATCTAGAATCAGATGAAAGTTTATAAAAGATTTAGTTTACATCAGTATAAATACACATATATAAATATAAATGCAAACACATGCATTTATATATATGCACACACGTGATAATATTTCTAGCATCAAAGAGAGTTTGATTCCATTCATCCTACAAATAGAGCTGTTGTAACATGAAAATATTTGCCCAATTTAAGGTCGGAGCTTATAAAATTAATACTTGTTTGTGAAATACAATCTCCTTTTATTCATTAGGAAATCCAAATGAGGTGTATCCTCTTGGGTCATCAAATATAACATCAGATTTTTTAATAGATCACTTGTCACCTGTCTTCCCATTGTTCATCGATTTGCTTGAGCAGGCACCAATAACTTCTCCATAAGTCCTGCCACGTGCTAGTGTAGCCCAAGGGCATCTGCTCACTCCAGGAACACAAAGAGCCTCAATTTCTTCAGGTCATGGAACGAGGTCTATAATTGTTGCTGGTTTTTGGCATATCAAATATGACACGGTAGCTTGCCAGGCTCTGCTGCGTTCGTGGGAGGCCCAAGTCCAAGTCCTTTTGAATAGATATGTAAACAAAAACACAACTCTTTGGCTAAACTCTAGGGCTAATCTTTTTTTGTGTGATGAGCAGATTTATCCTGACCTGAATCCTATGTGTCTCGTGGTTTTACTTCATGATTTTTACTAATGGGGGTGAATACCTTATAGAATGTGGAACACATGCCCTTGTAGACAAGGAAAGTTTATGTATTTGCAGATCATACTTGGAGACAGTTCTATCACATGGTATTCAAATTTTAAAATTATTTCTAAGGTTTAATTTTCCTGGACTATTTCTTCATTATAGGACACTTCACGAGTAATTCAGATTTTATTCCAGTAAATAAACTTATACATGTAAGTAATATTTATTGCTTTCTTATCCTTCTCTTATCTCTTTTTTGGGAGGAGGGAGAGCATTCACAGGGATGCTCAGGGCTTACTCTCAGGGATTACTCCTGGAGGCCCTTTGGGAACTATATATGGTGCCAGGGATCAAAGCTGACCTGGTCACATGTAAAACAAGTTGCCCTACTCACTGTATTATATTTGTAGCCTCCTTTGTCTTTCTATGCCCTTCTTGGATGACCTACTCGGTTCTTTATAGTTTAACACCCTTCGTAGACTCACATTATCAGATCTGAAGTAAAGTGCCATCAGGAGACGGCTGATCATCCTTCTCTCCAAATGCCTCAGATGTAGACATATATGCTATGCAATCTCACATTTAATCATATAATATTACTCTGTCATTACTGTCATTATTGGTACCCATTTAACTCTAAATTGCTGTGTAGTTTCTATATTTCCCATATTTCAGCAGATCCTTAGGAAAGTTCTAGGCATGTATAATATACTTAATAATGAAAGTTGGATTAGAAACTAATATAAAAATAAATAATAATAAATATATACACATATAGACATTACTGCACTTGATATATAATTGTTTAATATATGTTTTGTTGAATTACTGCACCACCTCCTGTGAAACACTTTTTTTTTTTTTTTTTGCGGGCAACGCCCCCCCCCGCTTCGCCAGGCCCCCTGGAACACTTTGAAATTGTCAAACGACATACTTGTTGGCAATATTAATATTAACTGGAGTCAAAAAAATAGACAAACTACTCATATCTCATTATAGTTATGGAATAGCAGCAAGGTTGGTTGGCCCACAAAGTGTGTCCCCAGAGATTAGGATTCCATGGGCTCTGCCTTACTGGAGCATTGGGGAAGCTGCATTGACCTTACTTAACCTGTAAAACCCTCCCAGCATACCTGGGTTCTGGCCCTCTAAGTCCACGCTAGGGAAGCTCAGTTCTGTTTTTCAAGGAAAACCCTGCCCTTTGGCAGGACTTGACTATGCATGTGTTCTTCAACTGTACAAGTTCATTATTTGTATCTATACCTGAGCCTATATTTATGGATAATCTATTGAGGGAGGAAATATGGCTCAGGTGAGTGGGAGTGACAGGACTGTATTTAATGGCTCCAGCAAATAACCTTCTAACAGCCGAAAAAGTGTCATATCTCACAGTTATGATGTCTTCAAAAGGTGATATTTCTGGCTGTGTCATCATTGCTGCGAAAAGCATTTTCTCAGCATCTACAAAAATGGTAGGATTGAGAGGTGATGGAGGTACTCTCCAGAAGACTGATATTAATCACCTACCCCAGCATCAACTTTTGTCTATTTTAAAGGAGAGGCATTTAAGTGAGCGGGGGGGGGAACTTTCAGACTTTGCAGCTTTCAGCATTGCCTGTCAACAACGGGCCCAGGTCCTGGAAAAAGAACATAGGAGTAGTTGTTTCCTGAAACGACCCCTGCACCCTTTGCTCTCAGGTCTGCTCCTCCAACCACTGCTATTTGTACTTCTGCCCCTGGCTAGCCCAGCCAATTTCTGAGTTCCAGGTTCATCACCTCATCCAACCTGCCAAGCCTACCCAAACCCCCTCTCGTTCCCAGTCCACCTATCAATGTGAACTCAGCTCTTGCCAAAGTACTTGGAATGACGCTGACTTTTATATTAGAGCAAAGAAATTATAACACTGAATCCTGACTAATTCATAAAATATGTTATCTAGAGTCAAAACGTGTACACAAATACACACTACAACTTGGATGAAAATTCTCACGCATGTCACTAGGAAAGGGACTAAAGGTTTTCCTTATTTTTGTATCAAGGCTTGACTTGGGGAATTGTAAAATATTTAGGACTGCCAGTTTGCTTTCTGACCTCCATCAATGTGGCTCTAGAAAATATATTGTCTCTCTGTCTTGCTTGCTCAACTGCCCTGGAGCCCCTGACCTAATCCAAGCACAAGTTCTTGGCTAACGACTCTCTGCCTTAAAAAAAATTGTTTTGGCCCCACCTGGTAAATCTCATGGGTTCCTTCTGGCTCTGTAGTCAGGAATTATTCCTGGTGAAGCTTAAGCATTAAGCCCAGGTAGGCCACATGCAAGGCAGTGCCATGCCTGCTGTGCTGTCTCCAGCCCCAACTCCCTGCATATCTCTTTTATTTTGTTTTGTTTGGGGTTTTTTTCTGTTTGTTTGGCTGTTTGTTTGTTTTGGCTACACACAGTGATGCTCAGGGGGTCACTCCTAGTTCTACACTCAGAAATTACTTCTGGCAGTGCACAAAAGATCATTCAAAATGCCAGGGTTTAAAACCACATTGGCTACATGCAAGGCAAGGGTCCTACCCACTGTACTATCACTCCAGTCCCCAACTCTCAGCATTTCTAAACAGTTTTTTGGTGCTTTTTATGCTAATATAGTCTAGTTTTTTGAATTTTTGATCCAGAATTTTGAAAGAGTATTGATGACACAAAAAACTTTCTCATTAACTCATTTGCTCAGTTTGTTTATAGTAGGAAACCTATAAAAAATAGAAAGAAATACTGTATAATTCTTTGTGTTTTATGGTAATAAAATGCCCAGATTAGACATAACCAAACCCTCTTGACTTTTAGGCTTTATTTTCTGGTTTGAGTCTGACATTGTTTGATTTCTTAACCACTCTGAACTTATTTTACCATCTCATTACAAAAAGAACAGCTGCTATTATATGTAAGTATAGTTTTTTTAAAATTTTTTTTGCTTTTTTTGGGGGTCACCCACAGCAAAGCTCAGGGGGTTACTCCTGGCTCTGAGCTCAGGAATTACTCCTGGCAGTGCTTGGGAATACTGCCAGTTGGGCTACCCTCATAGAATGCCAGGGAATTGAACCCAGGTTGGTCACATGTAAGGCTAATATCCTACTTGCTGGATTATTGCTCTGGCCCCTAGACAGAGAAGCTTTTAATATCACTATGTGTCACAAATAAAAAAAAGTAATTTTTTAATCCAAAATTACACAGAACATAGAATGTTCATTGTTATGCCATTTTTCTCATGAAAATATGTAATGATGGGCCAGAGAGAGCTAGAATAGGGATAAGGCACTTACTTGCCTTGCATGTTAATGACTTGGGCATGATCCCCAGCATCACCCCACAAGCACAGTGTCGGAACTCCGTACAATCTTTCACTTGAGTGGGGCATGATATTCCAAGCATAGCTCTTTCAATTCCTCTTTGGGAGACCGAATAGCGTTCTCATCCTGCTTTCATAGGGCTCAGGTCTCTGAGGCATATGTTAATGTAGGGAGAATGGTGGAGTCGAAGAGATACATACATATGATGGTGATATCAGTCAATAAACGCAGCCTGCCACTTCTCATCATAAACACATTTTTTGGATCTGATCCTACAATTTTTCTGGTTTACAGCCACAGCAGTGGCATGACATGGGGACTTCAAATAATAAAGAAGGAATGTTGACCCAAAAGATCATAGTCATCCACAAAGTATGTGATGCAGAGGGCCACCGGCAGCTTGATCGCTGCTTGTTTGGAAAATGTGACTGAATAACTTGTGGTTCTGTTGCTGAGAGCTGTAGCTATTCCACATTGCAAAGCAAAGCTGGGATGGGGTGGGGGGGGGAACGAGCTCTCCTCTTGCCTGTTTCTATAAACAAAAGCTCAACTGGAATTAAGATCTCTGTTCCATGGTTCCAAAAGAGAGTATCATTTACCAAGTTACACACACAATAACGGAAATGTTTCCCCTTAACACAATTTTCAACTTGCAAGTCATTGTTCAGTTCTTGGGTTTCCCAAAATCTAAACAAGTAGGAATAGCTTGAGTCGAAAGCCTGGTGGAAAATATTACACGCTATGGTCTATACATGCATAATGTAGCCTTCTATCAAAGAAAAGACAGGTAACAGTCTATTTATTTACTGGGGTTTCCATGAGCACTTAAGAACAATACTCAATTTGTCATAAAGCTTTCTCTTTTTGAATTGTATTTAAATGTTTTTGTTCAATTTAGTCCAGGTTTTCTGTGAGAGTTACCATTTCTAATGAGCTTTTAGGTACTGACACAGTGAAATTTTAGCTATTTGTGAAAAAAAAAATGAATAATTCAAGAGTCAAATTTTCTACATAAGTAGGTACTTAAGTATCAACATTTATTTTTTAATCATTTTTAAAAGAAAGTCTTTATTATTCTCTCCCTTTACAAACTAATTGTATTATTACTTGTTACAGACTTGGCCTGAAACAACATAATCTTCACAATTTATGGGGAATGTAGATCCATATGTCTAGTTAAAAAGCTCTCAACTGCTATGCTCTTCAATTCTAATGTTTGCCTGTATAGCCCTTATTTGGGGGTCATGATCTGTCACTTTCAAGAAATATATTCAATTCTTTCAGACCCTGCTCTAACTTTACTCAGTACGGCCATTACATTCAAACCATGGTGTCTCTACAGGGGTCTTTCAAGTTCTTCTTAGAATCAAATGCTGAAACTTTTGTACAGATATTTGTGGAATCTTTTGCAACTGAGATAGAGAAGCTTTTGCTTCTTTCCATTTTCATGTTCTCTGTCCTGACAGTGAGTGAGATTAGTGAAATTCCAAATAGGGAGTGAGATTGTTGAAGTCTATAGACCGACTTTATTTTGCAATACCCCCCGGGCTTTATAGAATGCACACGGTGACAGTCAACACAGACATCATTTTATAATAGCCTCCATCTATGACAAACCTATAAATGTTAGCCCTTTAATTGAATAATCCCAATGGATACGCTCTTCTACAACTGTGGATATTACCACTATAATATCTTTAAACTCACTAAAGGAAGTCTTAAAAAGAGAGGGCAGTCAGGCACGAAGAATGCAGAGTTAGTAGCAGAAATGAACTTTTGATCCCAAATGTGGCTAGTCTCTAGGGCCTGTGCTATTTTTTATTATTCTATGTTACATATAGTCATAAATGAAAACATTTTAAGCTGTGGTAAGATTACCCCTGCAATTTTTTTTTTAATTTCTTGTCCGAAGGTCTTTTAAACATCATACATTCAGGTTATGTGGTGGCTAACTATACTATTTGTATTTTTTAACTACCATTTTAGTTATCATTTTATTTGTATTTTTAAACTATCTATTTGTATTTTAACTACCATTTTAACTATAATTTTACTCTAAAGTGATTGGGGAAAAACCATAATAAAAGATCCTGCATTTTCACACCAGTAAGTGACATGCCTTACAGAGGAAATCTTAATTCTCGCCACTTCCTGTGTGTGTGTCTGTGTGTTTTTCTTTTTCTCTCTCCCTCTCTGCTTTACTTTTGAAAAGGCAATAAATTCACTTAGTTCAAAAAATAAATATTTGAGGACTCAAGCAATTGCAGAGTGGATAGGGCACTTGACTTATATGCAGCCAACTTGGGTTCAATTCTGGCACCAGATATGGTCTTGTGGTCCTACATCCCCTATATGGATCACACCACCAGGAGTGATCCCTGAGCACAGAACCAGAAATAAGCCATGAGCACAGCCAGGTGTGACCAAAATCCCAAAATTTATTTTCTGTTATTTGGGGGTGGGGGGGAGGAAGCACACCACATCAAACACTGATAGTCCTCATTGAAAAATGCTAGAATAGGGACCAGAGCGATAGATGGCCCAGCGGGTAGGGCGCTTGCCTTTGCATCGCGGCCCCTCCTGTGCCGGCCTGGGTTTGATCCCGGCATCCCATATGGTCCCCCAAGCACCGCCAGGAGTAATTCCTGAGTGCAGAGCCAGGAGAAATCCCTGAGCATTGCTGGGTGTGACCCAAAAAAACAAAAAAAAAAAAAAAAAAATGCTAGAATAAAAATACTGATAAATTTTTTAAAGAATAAGCAACAAGGTTAGAATGATGAGGTCCTAATCAAAGGAGTTCCAAACCATTCGCTTTTATTTGGTTTCCTTTTGCTGCGACAGTGGCGGTGGTAAGGGTTTGTAATTTACTGTAGTGCCAGGGATCCTACTTGGCAGTCTACGATAGTGCGAGGAATCAAACCAATGTCCTCACTTATGCAAAAATATGTGCCCAACTACTCAGCCACAAACCCAGGCCTCTGGGTGTCCTTTTCTTAAGATAGAGTCCAAATGAGGGATAACAAAGGGACACTGAGCTCCCGGACAGAGCATCTTGGGCAGGAGATGTGGCTCAGCAGTGTAATACTTGACCATATTCAATGCTTGCACCTGCTCAGCGCTGTTCAGCCAGAGACGCCTAGAGAAGGCTGTCCAGACTTACGCCCGCCTCTGGAATAGACTTGAACAGTGCCCAGCTCTGTAGTCCCAGCTATCAATCCCAGTAACAGGCAGAGAATTCATATCTGTAAGCACAGTAAAAGTTATATGATGTCTTCCATTGGAAAACTGCAAATATAAAAAACCTAACAACTTACCTCTTTTAGCCACTAATTTTATAATTCTTTTGAGACAAGCTGTAAAATTTTTTGGCCTAATTTTATTTCTCTTTCTTTATATACACACATAACATTTCCCGTTGTATCTTTTATGTTTACAGATAGTCTCTTTGCTCCATTACTTTCCTAAATCAGATGGAAATCACTTGCAATGTTTTCTAGACTAAACTGAGGTTAAAAAAAATCGGGAAAAAGTTGCAAATTGGACACAAGGGATAACAATTAAGTGAACTATTTGCACATGGTAAACCAGCCTCTCTTCTTCTAAAGGTTAGTTGATTGATCTTAATTCATCTGATTTGACTGTACAATGGCAGATCTGTCGAGGAAAGCCTTATCCACATCCATAGCACTTTTCCACTTTTATTTTTTTTTCACTTTAAAGAATTTTTTTTTTCCTCTTTATTTTTTTTTATTTTTTTTTAAATTTTTTTTTATTTTTACAATTACAAAGGTATACAATTAAAAAGTTCATATTTGGGTTTTGGTCATACAGTGTAGCAGCACCCATCCTGCCACCAGTGCCCATCTCCCACCACCAACGTCCCCAGTTCCCTCCCCCCCCCCCCAGCCCTCCTCCATGGCAGGTTCTTTATTTCTTTCCCATTTCTCTATCTTTCTCTTTTCCTTCCTCTCCAGACTATGGATTACAGAACATACATTAAAGGGTTGTCATGTGTATCCTTTTGCCTCTATTTAATGCTCAGTTCTAGGTTGGCATTAGTACCCTCACAATTGTTAGCACACTGTTCCATTTTCTGTCTTACCTAGCCTCTGACTCCCACACGTTTGTGATAATTTCCACCTTTGACAGGACCTCCTGATGTATGTTTCACTTGACCTTATCATAATATGTACCTATATATTTATGTTATGCAGATAAATGCAGTCATTCTGTAACTGTCTCTCTCTCCTTCTGGCTAATTTCTCAACATAATCTTCTCCATGTCCATCCATTTGTAGGCAAATTTTATAACTTCATTTTTCCTAACAGCTGCATAGTATTCCATTGTGTAGATGTACCAAAGCTTTTTATCCAGTCATCGATTCTCGGGCACCTCGGGTTGCTTCCCAGATTCTGGCTATTGTGAATAATGCTGCTATGAACATAAAAGTAGGGATGGTGTTTCCGCTGCGTATTTTTGGTTTCCCAGAGTAGATTCCCCAGGAGTGGTATGGCTGGGTCAAATGGGAGTTCCAATTTCTAGTCTTTGGAGGAATGTCCATATTGTTTTCCAGAAAGGCTGTACCAGCCGGCATTCCCACCAACAATGGATGAGTGTCCCTTTTCCCCACATCCACGCCAGCACTTGTTGTTCTTGTTCTTTTGAATATGTGCCAGTCTCTGTGGTGTAAAGTGGTATCTCATTGTTGTTTTGATTTGCATCTCTCTGATGATTAGTGATGATGAGCATTTTTTCATATGTTTTTTGGCCATTCGAATTTCTTCCCTTGCTGAAGTTTCTGTTCATTTCTTCTCCCCCATTTTTTGATGGGGTTGTTTGTTTTCTTCTTGTAAAGTTCTACCAGTGCCTGATATATCCTGGATATTAACCCCTTATCAGATGAGTATTGGGTGAATATTCTTTCCCATTCTGTGGACTGCTTTTGTATCTTAGTCACTGTTTCTTTTGAGGTGCAGAAGCTTTTTAGTTTCATGTAGTCCCATATATTTATCTTTTCTTCTAGTTGCTTTGTTAGAGATGTTTCATCTTTGAAGATGCCTTTAGCTTCAATGTCATGGAGGGTTTTTCCTATATTTTCTTCAATGTACTTTATGGATTCAAGTCTGATATTGAGATCTTTAATCCACTTTGATCTGATTTTTGTGCATGGTATTAGACACAGGTCCAAATTCATTTTTTTTACATGTCGCTGCCCAGTTTTCCCAACACCACTTATTGAAGAGGCTTTCCTTACTCCATTTTAGACTCGTTGCACCTTTATCAAAGATTAAATGATCATGTGTTTGAGGTTGGGTGTCAGGATACTCAATTCTATTCCATAGGTCCACGGGTCTGTTTTTATTCCAATACCATGCTGTTTTAATTACTACTGCCTTGTAGTACAGTTTGAAGTTGGGTAAGGTGATGCCTCCCATCTTCTTTTTCCCGAGGATTGCTTTAGCTATCCTTGGGGGTTTATCGTTCCATACAAATTTCAGGATTGTTTGGTCAATTTCTTTGAAGAATGTCATGGGTATCCTCATAGGGACTGCATTGAATCTGTATAGAGCTCTAGGGAGTATTACCATTTTGACAATGTTGATTCTCCCCATCCATGAGCAGGGAATGTGTTTCCATTTCCTTGTGTCCTCTTTTATCTCTTGGAGCAGTGTCTTGTAGTTTTCTTTGTACAGGTCCTTTACACACTTGGGTAAGTTGATTCCTAGGTATTTGATTTTCTGTGGCACAATTGTGAATGGAATTGTTTCCTTAATATCCCTTTCTTCTCTTTCGTTATTTGTATATAGGAAAGCCACTATTATTTTATTATTATTATTATTATTATTATTATTATTATTATTATTATTTTGCTCTTTTGGGTCACACCCGGCGATTACTCCTGTTTTTTTTTACTCCTTTTTTTTTCTCTTTGGGTCATACCGGTGATTACTTCTGTTTTTTTCACTCAGGAATTACTCCCTGGCAATACTTGGAAAACCATATGGGATGCCAGGGATCGAACCCTGGTCAACCGCATGCAAAGGCAAATGCCATACCTGCTGTGCTATTGCTTCTGCCCCCCCACTTTCACTTTTAGAGTGAAAGTCACAACCCAATAAGATTCTGACAGCAAGAGAGCTAAGTAGGCAAAAATGTTTATCTCTTTTTTGTTAATGGATTTTGATAATAATGAACCCAAGAGGGATAGGTGTTTGATATTTCAGATAGAACTTCAGTTCATGTCTTGTATATTTCTGGCTACCTGGATTCAGCCTGAAGGTGGCTGAGCCTCTGCTCATCAGATATTTAAGGCCTCTTCTCTGTCCCGACTGGGAGGCCTGGTGGACCCAGCCACTAACTGCCTCAGGGCTATCGGACCATCATGCAGAGACTCAGACACACAGGGGAGAGCTGCCATTGGCTCTCCCCTAGCTCAGCTGACCATGAGGTGACCAGGAGGGAAGATGGGTTTTAGTCCAGGCCCATGGGAAGCAGCCAGAGGAAACTCACCATAATCACCATAATTTTCAATGTCCAGACTCCACAGCTCATCAGAGCCCCACCCAAAAGAGAAGCTGATCTCAAGCCTGGCTCACCAGAGCCCCACACAACAGAGCTCCAAGTTCAAGCCCAGGTAGGCAGTTCTCAGAAGCGAAAATCACTGGGTATTCGTGCAGATGGAGCTGGGGTCCCCCTTCCCCTCTCTTTCCCATCCAGGAGGCCTGGTGGACCCACCCACAAACTGCCTCAGGGCTATCGGCCATCATGCAGAGACTCAGACACTTGGGGGAGAGCTGCCCTCTGGCTCTCTCTCGAGTCAAGCAGTACATCAAACTAGTGGAACCAATAACATTCTAGAAAATCAGACAGTAAATTCAAGAACAGAATTTTGCCAGATCTCCCATAACCAAGAATAGGGAAGAAAATGGATTCATCAATAACATTGCCTTGTATGTGCTTTAACAATCAATACAATCATTGGCAGCTGATGGAGCAGGCATGGGGACTGAGGTGGGTGGGAAACGAGGGTCTGAGGTGGTGGGAGTGGTGTTGAAATATGAAGCTTTCTATCAGCAGTATTATGAAAACTTTTTTTACTTTTGTAAATCATGGTGTTTCAATAAAAAAGGAAAAAATAATCAAATTTTAGAACTAGAAAAAAAAAGAAACCCAAGGCCTCATGTGAAGAATATTGAAAGAAAAAGGAGTTTGGGAACCATGCCGATAGCTATAACCTCCCTGTCTGAACGATCCATTCTAGGAGATTCTGCTAACCTTGTCTATACAGAGTAAGAATCAGTAAGGAACTCAATCAGTTAACTAGTTTTCTGCCAGGAGTTCAAATCCACTGGTTTATTAAAATGTGATCAGATCATAATTTCAATCTATGGATGGAGGAAAACTGCCCCCCCAGTTTTTAATTTTAATAATCATGAGTACAAGGTAAGTCAGGAGGTAGTCTAGGGGAAGCATCTCAGGGTGACGAAAGCCTGATGCTAGATATACTTGCCACAAAAATCACATGTATCATTTTCTCAAACCATATTGGGAAACCATAAAGAAGGCAGTTAAATCTTGACACCTGCCTGGGAGGGTCTTTCTGTTCCTCTTCTCTCTATCATTAAAGACCGGGCATGAAATCAGAGGAGTTTAGCTTTTTAATTCCTACAGTCAATACTTTTCTTACAGCGTTCACATTAAGCATTTTCAGAGAATTTGAAAACTGCCAAGGAGTGTGCATTTGTCCATATTCCTGCCATTAGAATTCTTCATTCACATGTAGTCTTGGGACCCCTTTCCTCCAGAAGCGGATGCTTTATGCCAGTCTGCACTCCGGTACAAGTCCCAGTGCAGGGACCCAACTGGGACTGAGATTCCTTTTCTCCCTCGTATGTAGGCCCCTGCTCTACTCCTTCCCCTCCAGATAATCGGATAGCCAGCTATACCTAAGTGCTGATTAATAGGTGCTAAAGTGCCATGTGGCCCCACCCAGTCTCACCTGGGTGATTCGTGATATTTTATTTTCAATTTATGTTTATACATATATATATATATATATATGTATGTATATTTTTTTTTGGGTTATACCTGGCAATTCTCATCGGTTACTCCTGGCTCTTCATTCAGGAATTACTCCTGGCGGAGCTTGGGGAACCATATGGGATGCTGGGAATCGAATCCTGGTTGACGGTGTGCAAGGCAAACACCCCTTCCCGTTGTCCCTATCTATCGCTCCAGCCCTGACATCTTTATATTGAATGCAAATAAAGAATAAATGAATGAATGAATGAATGAATGAATAAATAAATAAATGAATAAATAAATAAAGCCGTTTACTAGCCAGAGGGAAAAGGACAGATATAGAATAACTGCATTCATTTGTGGGATATAGATATATACCCACCCAGCAGAAGAGCCTATAACAGCCCGGCTCAGCTGGCTGCTTGTGGCTGCATGGTTCATCCATAAATGATGGATTTAGAGGTGACTACAAGAGTATGCCACCCACACGGCAGAGCCTGGCAAGCTACCCGTGTCGTATTTGATATGCCAAATACCAGTAACAATTATAGACCTCATTCCCACGACCTGATGTAATGGTTTGAGGCTCTTTATGTTCCTGAAGCAAGCAGATGCCCTTGGGCTCTACTAGTACGAGACAGGACATATGGAGATGTTACTTGGTGCCCGCTCGCGAGCAAATCGATGATGAACGGGAAGACAGTGATAAAGTGACAGTGATAAAGTGATGAAGGTAACAATGGTCTACAAGACTGAAGATGTTAAAAAGAAAAAAAGACTAAAAATATTTACACTTGTAGGGGTACAATGTTTCTTACTACACCACACCCACCACCAAAACGTCATTATCACGCTCCATAGAACCCAGCAAGTCAGGCCCTCCTTGCTGGGTGAACTGAGTTCTGTGGTCATAATCTAAGCATCTGGGCATTTTTCTAGTAACCTTGTTGTTTTGTATGTGAGTGGAGCATCAAGTATTTGCCTTTGTCTTTCTGATTTCTTTTACTTAACAAGACACCCTCTAGTTCCATGCATATTATAGCAAAGTGCAGATTTCATCTTTCCTCTTAGCCGAATAGTATTCCATTGTGCATACATACAACTTCTTCATTCACTTATCTGCCATTGGGCATTCCATATCTTGGCTATTGCACAGCCCTGCAGTAAAGCAAGGTGTGTGTATCTTTTTATTCCTATTTTTGGTGTGTGCATTGTAAATGCTTTCTGGAAACTCGAGATTCAGATGAAAATAGAGGTCCCTGAGGAGTTCAGTAAGGAAATCTTATGGGACCTGCTTATCACACTGGGTCTGCAATCACTATTGAAACAGAGGAATCAACATGGTTCAGTGGTAGAGCACCTGCCTTACATGAATGAAGCCCTGAATGTGATTCCTGGTAATACCAGAACAAAACAAAACAACCTTTGCTGGAATAAATGTTGAATTAACTCATTGTTTAAACAGTGGCAATCAGAGATAATGAGTTTTGAGACCAAAGCGAGCTAGCTGTTGTGAGAACCCTAGATAAAACCAAGCTCAAGGGTACCCAGAAGCTAGAAGAAGACAGGCAAACATAAGGTGAGATATGGATGTAACATAACAGCACGAGCCTTCTCTGGGTTCTCTTTTTGCAAGGGGCAAATTAAAAAGTTAAACTTGGTCCAATATTCTGCAATGACTAAAGTTCCTTTAAAAAAAGAAAAGAACGGAAGCCAAAGTTTGTTGTGCAAAGAATTATAGGACACATGAACTTCACAAGATCATATTCTAATCCCATGCCAAGTCAAGGCTTAGATGTGCTTGAGAAAGTCTGCCTTTACCACAATGATCAGGATGTTCCAGCCTCAGAACTGTGGTGCAAATTCCTACACTATCACACAGGCCTTTGTATGTTCCTGATGACTACAGTGACAACAGGATAGAAAGCATAATTCTATACCTGCTCTAAAGGGATTCTGGTGCAGATGGGTCATTATCACATAATTAGAAGTGAACAAGGTCTTAGACATGCATATCACTCTCTATTTTATTACGTAAACTTTATGATAAAGACAAATATTTACACAAAAAAGAAACCGATACTCAAAAAATAAGCTATGGGACTGGAGCCATAGTACAATGGGTAGGGTGTTAACCTTAAATGCAGCCAACTCCAAGTTCAATCCCCAGAATCCCATGTGGTCCTCTGAGCACCACCAGGAGAAATTCCTGAGTGCAGATCCAGGAGCAACTCCTGAGCCTTGCCGAGGCGTGTCCCACCCCTGCAAAATCAAAACAAAAGTTAAATTATGGGTCCATGATCTCACATAATTTATAAAAGTTCAGAGACACAATTGAAATGTGACCTGACCAGTCCAAGAAAACTCTCTCTTGTGACAAGTTGCTCCTGAGTTGAAAATAAATCTGGGGAATTTCATAAGGATAACATTATATGTAAGAGATTCACCCAAGGACTGAGAACAAGACTGACAGAATGACAGTTCTCATTAGAGTCAGTTCTCACATTCACTCTCAGAATGTCCCTCCCCCAGTCCCCACATCACACTTCTTTCAGTATTTGAATAAGAAACAAATGTTTAAGGAATTTACATTCCCACCATTATCGACTATCCAGAGTCATTATCCAGAGCCACTACCAACTGGATCCCACTGGACATCAAAAGATCACGTGGCTGTCCACCTACAAGATGGTCAGACTTCTTTGTCAAGACCCTGAACCGAACATTTTGAGGCTCTCTGTATTCCTGGAGCAAGCAGATGCCATTGGGTTACACTGGCACTTGATAGGGTCAAATGGAAATGTTACTGGCGCCCACTCGAGCAAATTGATCGAATAACGGGATGTCAAGTGATCAAGAGACATTCCCACCAACAGTACAGAAGGCCTTCTTCTCTCTCTCTATCCTCCCCAATGCTTTTTTTTCTGCTATTTTGAGTCACACTAGGCAATCAGGGGTTACTCCTGGCTCTGCACTCAGGAATTATTCCTTCTTCATTGCTTTTTTTTTCTTGTCTTGTTCATAATAGGTTATACTGGTGAGAGGTGTTACTACCCCAGTACTTTTATTTGATTTCCCTGATGATTAATGATGTGGGCACTTCCCGCAATACTGGTGAGAGGTGTTACTACCCCAGTACTTTTATTTCGATTTCCTGATGATTAATGATGTGAGCACTTCCCAGGCATGTGTAGACTATTTCTGTGTCTTCTTTTGGAAGTTTGTCTATTCAGTTTCTCTTCTCACATTTTTTTTGGTCACATTGTTTTGTCTGGTGAGTTGCCGGGTGAGTTCATAATATAAATCTCCTTTGTCAGTACATAATTATGAAAAATATTCGCTAATATTCAAAAAGATTACCTCTAAGTTTTTTTTGTTAAATGACGAATTTATTTCAGCCAAAGTCTCCAGAAACCTTTGTCCCTGCTCAAAATCTCAGTAGGACATTTATCAATTATTGTTTCTGTGTCAACAGGTTGATGTAAATCAACATAAGCCTGAATGGGGAAGCCAATTCTCTCGGTTTTGGTTAGTCACCTTTTCACTCCTTTCTTTTTTCTTGCCTAAAATTTATTTTCCAAGGAGTTTCCCTCAAGAAAATAAATGCAATGATGGACTGGAGAGACATTGGACTTGTCTTGCACGCAGCCTACCCAGACCTAATCCCTGCCACTGCAAGTGGTCTCTTGAGTACCCACTAGGGGTCACTTCTGTGCACAGAGCCAGAAGTAGCCCCATGAGCCCCTGCGTGATGTGGTCCAAACTGCCCTCCCGTATCCCATCCCACCCCCCAAAAAGAGAACGTTATCAGACATCAGAGAGGTGTGTCTGAATTGGACTCCAAAGACTGATCCAAGAAATTCCCAAGCACAAGCACAAATATCTCCCCATTAGAGTAAAGCAAGACCAGTGCTGTTACATCTAACATAGAGGACACACAATGAGGGGAAGGGATTAACGCTCTTAAGGGATACAGGAAAGTTGATAACAGTCTAAAGGGTGTACAATACAAATATTAGTATGTATATTAGTATATTAGTATGTATATTTAAGTGATCCAGTATAAACTTCTTTGTCATATATATACATATATATGTCATATACATATGTATATATGAAAAAAAGTGGGGAAAGATGTGGAGCACAGGAAGTGTTCATAGAATTTTCATGGAAGTTGTTCTCAGGATTGGGCCACTTGTGTTGCTGTTCTGGTAAAATGTAGGTGGGAGTGGTGGGAGATGATTTTTAAGCCCGAGTAGAAACTCACAGCACAGGGGCCGGAGCGATAGCTCAGCGGGTAGGGCGTTTGCCTTGCTGCGGCCCATGCCGCCGAGTTCGATCCCCGGCATCCCATATGGTTCCCCAAGCACCGCCAGGAGTGATTCCTGAGTGCAGAGCCAGGAGAAACCCCCTGAGGATTGCTGGATCTGACCCAAAAAAGCAAAAAAAAAGAAACTCACAGCATAAAATCCTTGACAGAGAAATGTCTTAAGCTAACTCTTGGTTATCTTTATATTACATCTAAAACTTTATTCTTAAAGTAAAATTAAAATCGATATTCCCTATTTTCCAATTTTAGACCCGTTGAGACATTCACTGAATATTTGAATGTTGGATGTTCATTTCAGGCACAAACTAATATTTTAAGAGAAAACCTCTGGTGACAATATCTTAACACAATGAAATCAGTCTATGGATAGTCATTTTGCTTGATGAGGCAGATAATTTGGGCTAGAAATGGCCCTATAATAATATAAATTCTCTCTTGCTAAAGAGCCAATCAAAAATATGAAAGTGTACTGACTTTGGAATTCAAGCACCATGAAATTTTACCTCTGTCTAGTGCAAGCATTAAAGTACTGAGCAGTTGCTATTACAACACCACAAATTTATTGAGGTAATATTGGGGTGTTAGCTTAGCATCCTGATGAAGAAAACCAATTATTCAGAAGTAGATTATGCACTGAGGAGAGAAATCTCTAAAGTAATAGTTTCATAGATAGGCAGACAAGAAGTGAAAAAAGACTAGGAAAGAAACATAGTATCAAGTCACAGAAAGCAGCAGTAATCTAGCAGGACCGCATTATTGCTATACACATATAGGTCTATGTTCCTGTCCTTTCAAATATTTGCTTTATCAGTTTATCACCCCCTGCTTCCTTCTTCTTCTCCCCATTATTGTTGGTAACAAGAGTTTGCACATGAGTCTGGTTGGGTGCTTTCACATTTTTAGCTATGATACTAGCCAAAAGTTTACACTTTTTTAAAGCTCTGCGTACCCACATGCTTACCAATGCTTCCACTTGTGGAGAGCTACACAAATGCAGTTGCGATGCTCACTAGAGGTTCATGCAGTGCTCACACACATGACCCCTCAAGAGCGTACTTCCTGGCCATGGTCCATATATCTTTCTTAAGTTGCAGTTCTCACTGGAACTCACTGGAACATTTCTCACAGTTCTCGTCCCTTTTGTGTTGCTTACACATGCCTGGCTGCACTGTGGTCACTGAGTCTCTGACCTCACATTGAGATGTCATTGAGGTGTCATTGACTCTATCTGTGGCACAGGAAATCAAATATAACAGCTGCCAGGATCAGACACAGCACATGTAGGACACCAGAGGTCTTAATTCACTGTCAAATGTTTGCAGACAGGTGTCTAAGCCACTGCACTGTTCTTCCGCATTCTATTTCTTATGCTGCAATTCACTGCAGAGCCTGGCAAGCTACCCGTGGTGTATTCAATATGCCAAAGACAGTAACAACAATGGACCTCATTCCCAACAAATAGAGGGTGTTACTGGCGCCCGTTTGAGCAAATTGATGAAAAACGGGAAGACAAGTGACAAGTGATGCTGTAATTATTATTTTTTCATTTCAAAATCTTAAGCATTTTGTAATGTATGCAGATTAATAAAGCAATACAAAGTTGCCAAATATTTATTTACTCCTAAATGTCATTCAGTGCCCAATCTGTACCTACTAGCAAAAAAGCCATACATGTATTCAAAAACCTTTCTTCTAAGGAGCCTGGCAGTTATTCAAACGAAGATTTTTAGGATAAATATTTTAAATTTAAAAAAAAGTTTAGGCCATCATATCAGTCCAAATGAGATAGAAAATAACTCCGACGTGTAGTCTGAACAGAATCCAAATTGGTAATTAATCTGAATTAACAAGGCAATAGAAACAGGATTGTGAAGTTTAAGAAATGACTGAAGTATGATCAGTTCAGGTAATTGTCTCCTCTTGTCCTTGTCTTTGGAATATGAGAAGAGTTCCTTCTCTTTTTAAATGGTTTCCTACTTAACCATTGAAAATACCATCTTTAGACTTTGTCAAAAGTACTGTTATCTTCTAATTAATTTCTGCTAGAATTATTTGTATCTTTATTATTTGCTCCATTTTACAGGTTTATTTTACTATTCTTTTCCTTAACTTCTGTAATGAATGAGAAGATCATGAGTTTTCCAGACATATTCCTTTCTTCTTTATAGGGCTAGTTCAAACATGGCCTCAGCTGCATTCAAAAAGTTTCCAAATGTTGTGTTTTCATTATGACAATCTATCATTGTGATTTCTTATTTGGTTCACGAGTTACTTATAAATATAGTGCTTAATTTCTGAACATATGGGACTTTATTTTATTTCTTGGTTATCTCTTTATTATTAACTTCTAGATAATTTTATTTTATCATATATCATTCTCTGGCATTTAAAGTTTTATTTCTTTAAATATATTAAATCATGTCTCAAGGTTATGTTCCATGCAAATTTTTATATTTTCTCTTTGTTTATGCTTTATTCTGGATCTCATTCAAAAACCTAACTTTGAGCTAATCAATCTTCTCTTCAGTTGCATTTAATCAGCAATGAAGTTCATTCATAGAGATCTTACTTTACATTACTAAATGGTTATTATTGTTCATTTTAGAATATCTATATTTTTTTGTAGAAAGTATGGCTCTGGTAAAATTTGAAAACCTATTAGATATCTTGTTTTTTGTTTTGTTGGTTTGTTTTGGTTTGACTTGAGGTCACGTCTGTCAATGCTCAGGGATTACTCTTGGCTCCGTGCTCTGTAATTACTCCTGTCTGGGCACAGGGACCATGTGGGATGCCAAGGATCAAACTCAGTTCTACCACATACGAGATAAAAAACCTACCTGCTGTATTTTCACTCCCATCCCTTATTCAATATTTAATCACAGTGGTTCTAGAGCCCATGTTTTTCATTCAAAAATTGGGATCAACTTTTACTGTTCTTTTATTATCTCTTTTCAACTTATATCCTTGAAAATCTAATGACTTTGGGTAGAATTCAGACATTGTTTATAAATATTATAGAACTTCTGGCTGTTGTCACTTTCTTTCAGGAAAATGCACTTTGGTTCCTGACAGTTTACTTAAATTCGATCTTTAATCTGGAGATGTACTTCAATTATTGTAGATCTGTTCTACTACCCTAATTCCTGAAATGTGGACTTCCAATGATTCCAACTGAAAATCTAGTAACACTTACGAGAACCCCATCTTCTTGAGGAAGCTATACTAGAATATTTTCCTTTCTGTAACTTTGGCTACAGGAAGCTCTGTTTAGTTTCTTAGTCTCTTAGTGTTTTCTCCATGACCTTCAACCTCTTGAGTTGTTGTTCTTGGGAATCACCACAAGCTTCAAAGGAAAAGCAGTTCAAGAGCTCACTTCTCTGTGTTGCTCTTCTCTCTGTGACTTTGACCCTTCTCCTTCTGCCATTCTTGAAACCCCCAAATGAATTTTCAATCCTCTCTTCTCAGCCTCATGCTATTACCAGACCCCTCTCAACATTTCTACACTTGGGTTATTCTTTTCTGCTCAGTTTCTCAAACTCTTGCACCCTATAGGGTGCCTGAGTCCGTAGATGTTTTGAGGAAGGAACAAGTGAAGTATTCCAGACTCCACTAAAGATATTTTTCCTCCTTTGGAGGACCCTGCAACTTCATGTTTTGGTGCCTGAGTTGCTCTTAAATACTTTCAAATGGGTTGGTTTTGTTTTCAGCATGCAAAAGTATGATATAAACTACTCAATTAGAGCCAGAAGTTAATTGGAACACAACTAAAAGTCTATTGGAAATTATCTCCAGCCATAACCTTAAGCTCTGCTTAGCTTTCAGAGATTATATATAAGGGTAGTAAGAAGAGCTTGAGAATATCAGGAACAAAAATAAAGGGAGGGGCCGAGCAATAGCCCAGCGGTAGGGCGTTTGCCTTGCATGCAGCCGGCCTGTGTCAGCCCGGGTTCGATCCCTGGCATCCCATATGGTCCCCCAGCACCGCCAGGAGTAATTCCTGAGTGCAGAGCCAGGAGTAACCCCTGAGTATGGCCGGGTGTGACCCAAAAAAGCAAAAAAGTAAAAAAAAAAATAAAAAAATTAAGGGAGACAAAGTTTGAGAAGGGCCTAGCTAGAGATTGCAAACAGCTGCATTCTACTTCTGTAGAAGGTGTATTCATCCAAACTACTAAAGATCCTTGGCTTGTTTGCTTTTCCGAATTGGGAGTTTCCATTTCACCAAGCGAAGGGTTGCATGACCCTTAGTGTGTGTGGTCATGTAGCCCCATGTTTCCGGCAGCCCCCTTTAGAACCACAAGGACAAAACAGTCAGGTATTTGATCTTGATCTGATTGGAGTACTGAAGCATTGTAGCAAGAGAAAAAACCTATAGTAAGGGAAAATTCTCTGCTGTAAAACCACTGAAGCAAAGTACCTTCTTATTTCATTCACCTCAAACCCTCCTAGAAAGAGTAAACAAATAATCCAGATTTATTTTCTAAATTAATTTATTTGTAAACGTTCTTAAGCCAGCAAAGAAAAAACTGACTGTAGAGCACCAGCTATTTCCTAGGAGAAATGAAATGGTCTTTGTAGTATCTAAGAACCATTTTAACAACCCTCTCACCCTTTTACCACCTCAGTTCTGCTGGTGCCATCCTCCCACCTCCCCGAGGTAGACACATTGATTTCCACATAAAAAGTCCCAGCACAATCTAGGAATCACAGCAATCTCATAGAAGAAGAGCTCAAGTCATGTCTTCAATTCTCCTCTTGAACCAATAGGGTGATGCTTGGAATCTGGTCTCTGCACAAGTAATTTGGAGTCACCTCACACAGGCTGGATTCTGGATGGTACTTAGCTGCCTCTTCGTGTTATTGATTCTTGTATGGGGCTCATTTTCGCACCACCTGAGTTCCTCCACTAGTTTCAGAGTCAGGGATAATTTCTTAGACTTCATTACTCTGTGTTAATTTGGAAATCTCCACATTTTGTCTGATGCTGTTAATGGGCAATGTTCAGAGTTACTCCAGGCTCAGTGCTCTGAGGTCACTCACAGCAGTGTCTGGATTGCCAGGGATTAAACCTGGAGCTTCCTCAAGCAAGAATATGCGCTCCGGTTCTTTTGAACTATCTCCCCAATCAGATTTTTCTCTTTCATTTTTTCTAAGAACGATCATTTCTAATGATCTAGCTTGCTGTCTGTTTCTCTGTTAGGTCTTGACCTTCCCTTCCTTATGCTCACCATCTTTTCCACTTCCCAGGTTATAACAAATCTCTAGATGCTACTTATAGTTTTCCTGTCTGGTTCATGACTTCTGCACTCTGCCTACCAATGGGCACGACTGCCTTGGGTCGAAAACCTTCATCTTACTCAAGAAGGCCTGCCCAGCCTATATAACTAGACACTAGGAGGTTTGCTTCTGCAATCAGTCACACCTGAACAGATACAGTGCCAGGCTCTGGTCCTGTCTTTTTCTTTTCTTTTCTTTTCTTTCTTTTTTTTTTTTTTTTTTTTTTGCTTTTTTGGGTCACACCCGGCAATGCTCAGGGGTTTCTCCTGGCTCTGCACTCAGGAATTACTCCTGGCGGTGCTCGGGGACCATATGGGATGCCGGGATCGAACCCGGGCCAGCATGGACCGGCCGCATGCAAGGCAAACGCCCTACCGGTGGGCTATCGCTCCGGCCCCTGGTCCTGTCTTTTTCACACCTGCCCTTACACAGCAATTTTACATATGGAATTTAGATAAGAAATAGCATTGCCTATTATCAGTATATTCCACAATTCAATTGGAAAAAAAGGTTTAATGACCCCCCCCCTTTTTTTTTGCTTTTTGGGTCACACCCCGCAATGCTCAGGGGTTACTCCTGGCTCTGCACTCAGGAATTACTCCTGGCGGTGCTCGGAGGACCATATGGGATGCCAGGGATCAAACCCAGGCCAGCACAGGCCGGCCACGTGCAAGGCAAACGCCCTACCCACCTGGCTATCAATGACCACTTTTCTAGGAAGCATATAGTATGCTACAAATAAATTAACATTTTCTCTAAAATTAAAACAAAATTTTATTAATTGTTCATTTCTCTATGGTACATCTACTACAATGGAATACTATGCAGCTGTTAGGAAAAGCGAAGTTATGAAATTTGCCTATAAATGAATGGACACAGAGAATATCATGTTGAGTGAAATTAAACATAGGGAAAAGAACAGATATAGAATGACTGCATTCATTTGTGGGATATAAAAATAGTATAATACTAATATCCAGGGCAAAACATGGATTAGGAAGTGGTTGGAATCTTTCATAAGTGTGTGGGGAGTCAGAGGTAATGTAAGACAGAGAAGGGACCAGTATGCTAATAATTGTTGGAAATGGTAATTCCAGACTAAAACTGAGCATTGAATGCAGGCAAAGGGATATACATAACCTCTAAATGTATGTATTGCAAGCCATAATGTGAAAGAGAGAGAGAGAGAGAAGAGAGAGAGACAGAGAGTGTGCACTGGTGGAGGGGATGGGTGCTGAAACACTGTATGACTAAATTCTAATCATGAACAACTTTTTTAATTGTATATCTTATGGTGGCATAATTAAATAAAAAATAAAATCATTGTTCATTTCTTCTTTGTTCTTTTAAATGTGTGTACATTGGCCTGTTGTAATTGTATTACAGACCACGAGTCTGCAAGCATATACTCATTGCACTTGATCTAGAGAGTAATAATCTCCAAAGGATGCGATAGCACCACAGCTTCTTAATGACCTAAAGAAACGATACTTTATGTAGAAAAGAGAAAAGGGTCATTCCACATGGGAATGATGATGTGGAATCTCTTCCCATTGCTTTACTTGCTATTCTATGTACCAAAAATTGCATGATTTTGATATACATCATCTCATAGTTAGAGAGAAGTAACTGACTTTTGAAAAGTTGGTGATGGAAATATATATTCACATATAATTTAATTGATTGAAGAAAGTTTCAGAGCCTAGTGTACATTATGTATATTAGTGTTTTCTAACATTAAATAATAAATTATACAGATTTATTATAGACAATATAATCAGTGATGGATATCCCTATTTGTCTACAAGGGAAATTTCTCACTTAGAATACTCAGTGAGATAGAAGCAATGACTTTGATAAAATTAACTGAGGAATGGATAAGAGAAGACACAAATAATTATACTTGGTGTTCATTTCTCACTTTACTCAGAATCCTCTTCAATCAATTTCTCTGCAGACCTAAAAGCAGAGATTATGAGCTCCAATTTGAATTGTGTGTTTCTCAAGTTAGGACGATATCTAAACTTTAACTCAGAGTGTCTATCATTATGCCTTTCATTGAGGTACTTTCTAGATAGATGAATAGATGGAATGATAGAAGGATATATGAATTCTGTATCTTTCACTACAATATTTGCAATTACAAAAGTGATCTTCTTTAACTCACTAAAATGTTAACATATGAAAATGTTCCCAATAATTTTCAGAAATGCTTCACATTCTGATTTATTCTTAACCACTCAAAAAATCTTTTAAAAATGTGTTTCCAATGCAGTCATTTTTGTGTCAATTACTACAATATTTAATTGGAATTCTTGTTGAGGGAAACTTAGTCTAGAGTGAAGCATTCATCCCTGCTTCCTGAATTTTAATGCATATTGAAAGTGGCCAATTGCAAAAGTGTACACTGAGTTATTTCCTTCAAGAGATGCTCCTTTTTCGAAGATTCGTTAGGGTACTCATTTGCTGAACGTTCAGGTTCTAGTTCTCTAATTCCTGTTCTGAATTGGCATACAGAGGGCATGACCAAGCCCCTGGCAGCTAGTGTAAGGGGAATGGACTCTGAAAACGTGGTGAAATGTGTTTCTCTCTCATCCTGGCTCTCTCACCTGCACTACACTTTGGGAAAGTCCATTTATCTTTCTGGTTCTCAGCTTTAGCTCATCTCTGAAATAAATTGCTGGGTCCAAATGATCTCTTACAAATCTGCCAGCTCTATAATTCAAAGTTTCTATGCTTCTATGATTTATTTAGTCTGAGGCTGAAATCACCAACCTCATTGAATCTCTTGGAACAAGAGGTTCTAGCAAGCATCCAGGTGTCTCTGTGTTGCTTCCTGGCCAGAGCAGTTCTGCTATTCAACAGCTGGACAGAATTGTGGGGCAGAAGGCGGACTCTGCAGTCAGACTATGGCCTTCAAATTTTAGTTCCACTAATTACTAATTGCTAATTGCAGAAATGTGAGCAATTTGTCTCAGCATTCTCAATTGGTTCAGGTCCATGGACTTTATCCTGAATCATTTGCAACTGAGTTTGAATCAAGAAACTTTCTTAAAGAGCTCTGAAGTGTCAGGATTTGTAACTCTGTAATCGACAACTGCACTGATGTGAATTGGTCAACTACCATGGCTGAAAGAGTAGCTGAGGATTCCAACTCCAAGGAAGCTGCACTGGGCCAAGAGACAGAGCTCAAAATATTTTTTTCAAAATGTTATTTTTGATGACCTATCAACCATTCTTAAAGCCATACTTCCCGCTGTTACAGCAGGTTGAGGAGTAGAGTGCCAGGTCACTTTAAATCTCCACCCGTCAAACAAGTAGCCAATCAGGTCGTAGAAAGGGATGGCTGGGGGCGGATTTGGTTACAGATAAAAGGCCTTGAGTGTCAGGCCACCCAAGCCGACTCTCCTCCATTTTTCAGAACAGGGACTTTCTGGACCCACCTCTCTCTCTCCAGGGGACGTCCAGGTCAGGCAAGGCTGCATGCACCTGGTCAGGGTGTAGTACTGGCGGGCATCTCAAGCCAGACAAGGGTCAGAATCCAGACAGAGCTCGGTCGTCCAGAACAACTCAGGTACAGGCAGGGTTTGGATGCCCAGGAGGGGGTAAAGTGCTCCCAGGACCCTCATCCACGTGCGTGGCTGTGGGTGTGACTAGGCAACAGAACTGTGGAGTGTAGCTGGGAGGTCCATTAACAGTATGAGCACAGGGATTGGGTCCCCGCAGTCAGTTGTGGCCACCTCCGCCAAAGCCTACTAGGGTAGAGAGCAATGCAGGACAGGACCAGTGACATCACACGGGAGGCGAGCAGACAGTTCGGGACAGGACAGGGAAGTCTTTCATGGGACCAGGAAGAGTGAAGGACAGGCCCAGGACGTCTTTACAGGAAATGGAGAGGCCTAGACATCGGGAGGTACCTAGAACCATATAATAATGTGTAATAACCACATCACTGTCACTGTATCACTGTCTTCCCGTATATCATCGATTTGCTCAAGCGGGCACCAGTAACATCTCAATACGTCCATGTCACATGTGAGATAGCCCAAGGGCATCAGCCCGCTCCAGGAACATAAAGAGCCTCAAACCATTCCATCAGGTGTTGGGAATGAGATTTATAATTGTTACTGGTATTTGGCATGTCAAATACGACACGGGTAGCTTGCCAGGCTCTGCCATGCAGGTGGGACACTCTAGTAGTCACCTCAAAACTCAAGCAATTATTGATGAACCAGCAAAAGAGCTGATCACAGCCCGGCTCATCAGTAACCCACTCTGCAGCAGTCTTTTTTCAAGGCCAGCACAGGTATGCCAATCCAGAGACTCACACACCGGGGCAGAGCTGCTACCTGATCTCCCTGTGCCCAGCTGGTCATGAGGCATCCAGGAGGGATGGTGGGTTCCAGCTGATAGCCCAGCGGGTAGGGCATTTGCCTTGCACGCGGCCGCCCATGCCTGCCTGGGTTCGATCCCTGGCATCCCAATAACCACATAATGATGTATAATAAACTAATTTTTTCTCCTTCCTAGTTTTGTATGCAAATCTCTTATACAATTCTCAAGACCACACAAGTACAGGAAAATCCACTTTCACATGAGCACCACCACTGAGACTGATCTCTTACTAATGTTTACGTAGTGTTGGTAAAGTCAAGACTCATCAGTCAAGTCCAACAGTGATTATTGGTCATTAAGCCCAGTAGGGTCATTCATCAAGTTCAGTAGAAGTCAAATACAGTAGCTACTAAATGGGAGTTTATTTCCCCACCAAATGTTGTATGGAGCTGGGGACAGAGGGTCTGGAGCACAAGCCTTTCATATGTGGGGCTGGAGTTTGACCTCCACCATGGCATAGCTCCCTGTTCACTGCTCACCTTGTGGGCACAACACTGCTGGACCAAGCAGCACCGTGGCCGAGCAATGAACTTTCAGACCCAGTTGGCCAATTATGGGGGGAAATGAGCCCCAGAACCCCTGAACATTGCTTGGGAACACCTATACCCTGCACTCGGCAATGTGCTATACATCCATCTCCTGTTAACTTTCAGTAATTCATATAATCTTGACCGAATTGGTGCATTTAATACACATGTCTAATTTGATTGTGCTTCATTTTCACTAAAATTCTAAAACGCATGCCCTCCTATCCACAGGCCCATCTTTCCAGATGAAGAAGGTGAATGTCAGAGAAGTAGTTTTTCTCAAGGTACATCAGGTTCAAATTTGTCTAACTTTCAGGCCTAGATTCTCTTAGAGAAAGATAGAGAAAACAAAATCAAGTTGATGTAACCCTGAAGAAGGAGAGAGGCTCCCTGGCAACTTCCCAGGCCTCAGGAGACTTGGCCATACTTCCATTTAACCTTGAGTTTCCCCTTTTTTTCAAGCAATTTAAACAATCACCCCTTCAGCAGTATTTTGGCTCCTACCCTGCTTGTTATCCTGAGCAGGTGGATTCTTGACCTGTGGGGAAGCGATGGAGAGGAGAAATGAAGAATCTGCATCTCCCTGGGTTGTTCCTCTGGGATCTTCTTTTGGCATCTTTGCTTTATCTTATGATATAAATATAAACTCCTTATTGCTGGGCTTCTCTGTCTCCATTAGGAGTTGGGAGCTTTCAAATCTTGCTGCAGACTTGGGGTATTCTGAAGTCACAGTGACAAAAAAAAATTTGCCAAGGAGCCAGAAAATGAAAACCCAGAAGAATGCTACCACTCCCACAGCCCCTGCCTGATGCCTTTTAAACATTGGAAAATGTTCTCTTGAAGGATCCACAAGAGC